>NTHP01000209.1:680892-694987 GCA_003416845.1 Oplegnathus fasciatus
GGGGCACTGGCTTCCAAAACAGCATGTCTTTCTTCTTCTTTGTCCCCCACCTCCACTTTCAAACAGGACCACAGCTTGGCAAGACCTGAAAGGCGTCATGTGACTCTGCATCTGCTCTCGGTTGTGGCAAGATAACCACCCAACGAGAGAGAGAGAGAGAGAGAGAGAGAGAGAGAGAGAGAGAGATGAGGAGGAGCTTGCTGCGATAAGATTCACTCCACGCACCATCAGCATCAAAAACTTGCCGTCTCTCCATCCATCCTCATCTCCCTCCAGCGCACCTGCTTTCGCGAACACACTCTGGCGTTTAATGTGTTTTTTCTCCGTTGGAAGGTGCACAGGTGCATCCCACGGTTAATACTCGCTCTCTGCTGAGTTGATTATGGTCACAACCCCCGCGGTGCCAAGGTGGAGCCACCGCGCGTATCTCGGATCGGTGCGCTTCTCCAGGGGCTGGGATGCGCACCGGGCACCTCTCGCTTCCTGCCTAGTTTCGGGTCTGAGCAGGAGTCAAGCGCTGCCCCGGGGCGCCGAGGAAGGAGGACCCAGTCGACCCGGAGCAGGATGCCGGTGATGAGAGGGCTGCTGGCCCCACAAAACACCTTCCTGGACACCATCGCCACCCGCTTCGATGGCACCCGTGAGTAACAAACAAGAGCTTTCTGATGATCCCGTCTGCCCTCCACACACAGCTAAAATATAGTCTACCTCATGTAAACAATTTTTTTCTCAAAACAGTGTGTGTTGCAGCAATTTTCTCTGAGATGCAACTTTAAAAGTTTAAAAGATATTCACCTTTTCACTCTGTCTAATTAATTAAAGGACTATAGTCTCCTCAATATGTCGAATTACAAAGTGACATCCTCTGTGAGAAGGATGTAATGTGCACCTGTCTGCACAAGAAGAGGTCATGTCATGCTTTCACATGATGGGCTACAAACAAGCCACACTGGAAATAATTAGTGTTAAGTAAGTTTTACAAATACATCATATATGATAGCCTATATGGCAGTGATGGCAACCGCAGCGTTTTCTAAGAGATGCGTGCAACTGAAGGCGTTGAGGGATTTTTTTCCCTTAATTTAAGGCCAGCTGTGATATCGCCTACTGACTGAGACTGCCTTCAGTTCCACTGTGCACCATTGGGGCCATTGTGTCTGTTTTGCGCACATGTCCAGGCTTCACTCTGTATTGTCTCACCAGAAAGGTTGCAGTTCACTGTTTGAGGCCCACTTTTGTACCTCGCTTCCCAGACGAGCTGACACAAATCCTATTTTCTCCTGATCTCTACCATAATGCTCTTTAATTAAGCAATAGCAGTGGAAATAATGCTGGAGAGAGAGAGGGAGGTAGGATGCACAGACCTTTTTTTTTTTTTCTTTGGCGAGGGTGTCTCGCGAACAGATGCGATGAGCAGCCCGTGTGTGTTTGGGCCCATGCTGGGTAGGTGGGCGGGTGAGAGATGCTTATATCGCGTTTGGGCCGTTCGTCTCTCCTTCTGCGTTGATTATTCAGGGTGCCGGGAGTTTGTGTGAGTGGGGCGAGTCAGTGTCTCCCCTAAACCAGTTATGTGTGACAGCATGATAGGAGAGATTATTCGACCATGCAGCAAGCATGTCGCTTAAAGGCAGATCCTGATCTCACTCAAGGTTTTTCCAAGTCCTCTCCTCTCCTAACTACACTGCCAAAGCACAGTGGAAATGGTGCCTCCTGCTTTTGTCTACAGGACATTTAAATGCTCTGACTTTGAAAGGCAAAGTGAGTTGTTAGTGTTGTCTCTCAGTAAGGATTCAGAGTATCTGCTGTGAAGACAACAAGGAACAAACAGCTTCTCTGTGCTGTATTGTCCTTTCCTCTCTCTACTGTATATGACAAAGAGTCTACAGATACTTCAGGTCTCGAACACCATAATCATGTCGGCTGCATTATTCAGAGGAAAGGCTTGCGCACACGTACGGTGCAGGACAATCACACACATACGTTCGTGTCCCCCACTCACATATGCTGACACACAAAGAGTGGAATGGAAATGATCATGTTCTGTAGATCAGCCCTCATCATGTAAAGAAGTGGTCTAAGCCAAGCAATTTTTCTTTGAGTGGCTAAAACACAGGCCTTCCATTTGCAGAGGTGCCAATAATTACACATCTCCAGCAGTGCATGTGCAGTCATTGTAATTAACTCGCATGGATGTCAAGAATTCATCGTAGCCTTTCTGCTTGTCAGTGGAGGAGTGGGGGTGAAATGAGAGGTTGTGGGGGTGGGGAGGGCGGGAGTGTGTGTGAGAGTGTGTGTAGCTACTCTGGTGGGAGGAGGGGGAATTTTGGATGTCTAAATATAAATCCATTATGGGTCTTGCTGTGACAAACGTCTATGTGTTTTTAAATGGTGTGACATTAGTTCCTCATTAAATCAGACGCTTCGGTGAGAAAGGAGGAGAAGGCCGGTTATGTGTCTGTCTGTGGAGGTGATGGAAGCTTTGTGTCTGAGTGAATACTCCTGTGTGTGTGTGTTTGTGTGTGTGTGTGTTTCTGTGAAAAGGCTTTTTGTTGTGTTGTGAATCAAATGGCAATCATGATTACTTTAAAAAGCCACTCGTCTCTGCCAGAACCATACCCGAAAGCACTTCATTTTCTCTTGGTGGAGACTATTAGCTGCTTTGTGTAGCTGCTCTGTTGTTTTACATGTCTCAGTCGACTGGCAATGTTGGCATTTCCAGTTCCAAGTGTGGAGCAGAAAAGGCTGGTTTCAAAACGTGCCACCATCAAATGAGACTCACACATATACACTCACAGCTGCGTGTGCATCTGTGACTCATGTCCACCGGGCTCTAACAACGCTTTCTGCACTGCTTTCTGCACTTGCACACCTAAGTAAAGAAGGTGGAAAGTGTGCTCATCCAACCCTAGGTGCCTACAGGTACAGGACAAAACCAACAGTGAATTTTACAAGCTCCAGCAAGGTCTTCGATTGCCTGATGGAGATCTTGCTAATATATTAAAGGGCTAGTCTGATTCAATAAATGCTCAGGAGCTTGTAAATTTCAGTGTTAGCGCTGCTCCTCTCTAACCTGAGAGCAGAGATGCACCTCTGCTGGCACAGAGTGCCAAACTGACAGCAGTGCTTTCTTTTCCCCAAATTTAAAATCTGTATCCCCTTTTAGATGAATTTATGTGTAAGGTAACATAAGAATGTCTGACGTGACTGAAATGATTTAACTGGTAGTGGAAACAATGACATTTTATAATGACACTGACCAACAGACTGTGTTTAATGTGGATGGATCGCGTCATAGCAGACGCCCGATTCACTTAATGAGGTTAGAGGTTAGCATCTGCGCTCGGACTGCAACGGTCGGTCAATTCGTCAATTAGTCGATCAACAGAAAATGAATCACCAACAATAATAAATGAATCTTTGAAGTTGTCTATCAAGCACAAATGCCAAACATTTGCTGGTTCCAGCTTCTAGTCTTCATCTTCTGACAGAAGCTGAAGATGACCTTAGGTTTTGGAAAAGTGTAATGTGCAATGACGTGCAATTTTCAGATATTTTATAGTCTAAATGAGTCATTGATTAATTGAAAAAAACGGACAAATGAATCGATAATGAAAATAATTGCTACTAATCTATTCAACATCCTGACAAAGATTTGTGTCACATGTCAAAGTGGTTTTATTTCACCGTTAGAGTGAGATTACAGCAGGGATTTGTATCATGTAGGCACTTTCTGTGCATTTGGCACTGAAATGCTCTCATCCAGAGGGAGATCAGTAGTATCACCAACATTTCAAGTAAAAAGTGGGAAGTTTAAGGTGGATTTGTTCTGACCTGAGAGTGATCATGAAGTGCATATTATAGTTCACAAGGGCAAACACACACATGCAGATACACACACACACGCACCTTAATATGGACCTGAAGCGCTGCATCACGCTGCAGTTACTTCACAGCTTCTGAATCATACACTTGGAGAAAGGTTATTATTTATAGACCCCTCCCATGACGAATGTTGTAGCCAACACTTCTCAGAACAGCATGAGAAAAAGAACACATATACACACGCACATACACACACACACACACACACACACCTCGTTAATAGAAATTTTGCCAATTGACTAAACACCCTGTAAATGTATGTTTATTTCTTTTCATGCTGAAATCAGTGGATTCATGCAGAGTTCTCATTAAAATCATCATTTTGAATTTGTTGATGTTAAAATTACAATCTGGAAGAAATTGGGGAGCGAGAGCATGGAAAGACGACTCACTTTAAAGCTCATTCATCGTCCAATCAATGTTCATTTGCTGCTGTGCTTCCTAGAAAAGGCAGAAGCTGTGTGGGACTACACGAGTCAATTGGTCCTATTAATTGAGTGGGTCTTGGCTTGGTCCTAATCAGGTTAGGGCCTGAGCCCTGCTCATCACGTGGACATGTCTGGACCAGCACTCTGCGTAAGCTGCCACCAGCCTGCTTGCACCCTCTCCTTCGCTCATGCTTCATTATAATCCAAAAGGAGATTTAACTGTATGAAGAAAGGCCAACAAAATGATTTCTAGTGTGACAATAAATCTCATTATTGTACTGTCGCTGAAGGTCAGACCTTTGCTGATCAAGACCAAATGCTTTTATAGATTCAGTTATATTTTTTGAAAACAACAAGTCTTACATGTTTACGTTTTGTCCAATGTACAATGTAAAATCAGTCTCAGCCAGGTGTCAGTTAATCTGTTACACCTACTCTGTTTTAAGAAAAGAATAAAATTAAATCTGCTGGGAAACCGATGTCTTATGAATTCAGTCCTTATGTTTCCAATTGTTAACAAATGTCAGGGATTTATTAAAAGATCCTTGATTTGAATGGATTAGGGTTAGGGTTAGGGTTAGGGTTAGGGTCACTTGGACTTATAGAAGGCTTACTTTGTTAACAAAACGAAAAGCAAAAAAGCCCTTCATATCTTTCAAATAACAGATTTTTTTAACTTTAACTCCATCTTTGCAGCCTTGTCACACATAATATTCGCCTTGCCACAAAGCCCATTTGCTTCACTCACAGAGAAGTAAGGTATATTAAATTCTGGCTGTGTAACAGCTGAGATAACTCAAATTATCTGGCATCCCTCTCTTGTCCACCCCTCATCCCTCACTGCTGTTTCCCTCCTTCAGTCTTTCATTAGTTGCCCCTCCTCTTATTATTCACTTGATTTTGTGCATATGTGTCTATGTGCATATGTGTAAATGAGAAAATGAGCGTGCATGGCTCAAGACTGTCACCACTTCCCTCTGCCTGTGTTTGTGTATCTGCGTGCATCTGTGCCTGTGTGTGTTTGACAGCACAGATTAGCGGTGAGGCATTGTCGTGTCTCAGGTGTGCGTTTCCCCTGTGGCGCTTTGTGCTTAAACCCCCTCCTGGCTTCTCGTCAGGCAGGAACAGATATAATGATAGGCCTAATAATGGGCAGGCTTGGCTCTGTCACTTTATGGTATTAGCAAGCTACACCCATCATATTTTACACCAGATAAAAAGAGTGTACAACCATGCCAGCGGCTCAGTGAGGCTGTACTTAGGCACAGCAATGCTTTGAACTAAATGCTAATGTCAGCAATGGAATTAGATCCGTACTTTGTATCAGCAGATACAATGAGTTGAGGTATCGGAGTCGGGGAGATAAAGGTTTGATTCGTGCATCCATCATTGGAAATGTCATTAGTTTTGTAGGTCATGAACCAAAGTATTTTAAATTGAAAATTTAACCAGATGATGGTCCTAAATAAAAAGTCTTTAGGATACGTTGTCTGGGAACCATGAATGTCTGCACAATTCTGTTCTAGATGTGGAGATATTTCAACCAGATTTCAATAGTTGTCGAGACACTTGTCAACCTAATGGTGGCGCTAAAGGAAAAGTCAGGGAATCGCCAAAGTAGTTAGGATTCATCCTCTGGGGAACATGAATGTCTGCACAAAATTTCACATTTTGCATATTGACAGGAAGCTGCTTATTGTATCGGCATTAGTGGAGTCACTGCTGTCTGTGAGAGACTGCTTCATGTTCACAAATAAGATATTCAAGATCACCGCAGTAACATTCGAAACTGTTGATCTGTAGTCTGTTGATCATTTTGATCACATATTGATCAGCACATGTGAAAATGTTTTTAGGGTGATTTTAAAATGAGCTGATCACGGTTGTAATGTGGGTCTGGCTTGCACAGATAATGTATTATATTGCTGTTTGAGTAAGTGAATAACAGCTGAGGTGAGTACAGTGAGTGTGAATTAGGCAAATGATAATGATGAGAGTGGCCACATGTGGACACTTATGTAGATATAATTCAATTGACACCACTAATGACTGTGATTTTGACATCTCCTTTCAGTGGTCCAATCACAACACAAAATGGAGTGCTTTAAAAAATACACGAGATACTTTTTTTTTTCTAAAACACATGATTTGGATCTACATTACACACGATGTCATCAGCATTCATGGGAATTGAAAAAGGACGAATCAAAGAGTGAATTACTACAGCTAATATTTTTTCCTAATGTAGTGTGGTTGTGTTTGTACAGTAGCTGAGCCTGCAGGTCACAATCTGCCTCTCGTTATCACTGCTGGGCAAAAGGGGGAGAGTGAGAGACATGGAGTGGGAGTGAGAGAGAGATGGGGAGGACGAAGAGAGGAATAAATAGGGATGGGCTGGTAATTGGTTGGTTGGTTGGAGGAGGCTACAGTAAGTAATGAAAGGGGGTGGTTTGTGCAGGGCAAGATATCAAAATGCAAATGAGAAGAAGACACAGTAAAAACAAGGATAAGTAACAGAAGGTTAATAATAGATCAGAACCAAGTTATAACAAGTAAAACTGACATGATAATTATGACAGATTACAATCAGAGAAGCCAGTAAGATAAAAATATGTTTTGAGGAGAGATTTCAAAAGAAGACAGTGACTTGAGATCCTCAGGCAGGGAGGTCTGGTCTGGTCACCCGCAGTGATCCTTACGCTTAGACGGAGGGACAACATGCACGGTAAACGCTGGAAGCCATGTTGTTTTTACTCCTCTGCAGTCAGTGACCTCTGACATTGCTGCAGGTACTCCCCTCTTTTCTACTGCTGGTTTATGGATTCTGCAATCCACTCTCTGACACACATTCCCACCTGCAGGAATCCACTTGAGACTTGCATGCCACGTTGCACTACCTGCATAATATATCTCACAAAGTTATGCAAGATCTGGCCTATTAGTTGTGTGGACTGTGATTGGAGTGGAGAATTAATAAAACCATCAATTAGACACACTCTTCGGCGCATTCATAATCAAGAGAGCTCTTGATAAAGAGAGCTCACTTCATTATTTCTGAATTTAACAGTCCCCTTTTTGCACTTGTGCTGCGCCCACAGTCAGATTATGAAGTTGATAATCAATGATGAGAGAACTCTGCTCGCTTACTGAATTAGGTCCTTAACAGATGGATAATTTCCACTATTCAGACACTGAAGGGCTCCAGGAGCTGGAAACCAAAGGCCTACAGGGGTTGTTTTCTTTTGCTTAGAAACACATGCACACACTAAAATACACATGCATCACTCACTCACTCTCTCTCTCTCTCTTTCACACACACACACACACACACACACACACACACACACTGTCTTTCTGGCTGCAGTTGGTTGCATTTCTGAAGACAGTGGGTGAGTTGCAATCAATAGCTACCCAAACAGTCATATATTATTTACAATGGCTGTCTGTTTAAAATAATCAATATGGATGCTTTCATCGCCCACCTGCTAGTGACTCAGTTTACTGAGGCTGCAGATAAGACCATGACGTAGTGATATCTGAAAGCCAAACATGCAAACAGGATTCCCAATTATAGAGGAGCAGGCCTGAAGGGCTGGTTGCCTATTTTTGTTTTTACTTGCTTTGCTTTCTTTCCCTCCACCTTTCTTTCTTTTGCACAAATATTTGCAGAAGATGTGTACTGAAATATATCGACTAACTAAAGCAAACATTTCCAGTTCAAAATTGTGAAAACCAAAAAAACTGATATACGTGCAGACTGCTGTGTTCTTTTTATGGAAAAAATGCTTTGAATTGCTGAGGATTTTAAGCCCATGACACAATGTTCAGGTGTATGTCTGACTGTGAAATGAGTACTGTGAAGATTTCCCATAATATCTAAAGTTACCTAATATTTGTGAAATGAATAAGAACATGTGCGATGGCAGCTGGCACATTTAATCCATTTGAAAATTGAAAATGATTACTTCCTTTTTTTACAATTTTTAATCATTTAACAATACTGTAGAAATTAATGTTAAATTAAGAATACATGAGAAATTATGTTCAGAGCTAAACATGATAAAATGTATAATTTTACTATAATAATACTATTTACTGTTTTTTAAAATGTCTCTCTTTATTTCTCCAATAAATCACCTTTTTAATCTCCTTTTTATTTATTTTTTAGAAATTCCTTAAATGCCCCTAACATTGCAGAATAGTTTGGTCCAAAATGATGTATAACCAATTTTCCTGATGGCAGCATTATAACAGTTTTTATTTTGTATTTAAAATGTTAATTAAAATCACTTGTGCTTGCCTTGTCTTTGCAACCTTCGTAAGTCTGGAGTCCCATATAAGCAGAAAGAGTTTTGAAATAAAAGTTTGGAAAATGTTTTATTAATTAGTCTAAAAACATCTTTATCCTCATGAATTTAATGTGACTCAAAATCCATACTGAAGATGATTTTAATGGCTGTAATGTTGTACATCTTGTATGTAGGTTCATGAGGAGACCAACTTCATGTCATCACTTACTTTTCTTCCTTTTAAATAGCATCTGTCTGTCTCTTGTCAGCTTCCCTGCACTACCTTCCAGCACCAATTGCTACAAATAGAACACATAAAGTAACCATGCATTTTCAAATGACTGACAGTACCATGACACTAAATAACACTTCTGCTGTCAGTCAAAAGACCTTTTATAATAGGGCTAAGTATCCCGGCAGTGCTATAGGGGCTCTTGAAATGAGCCAGAGGAAACAAGTGTCAAAATGTCAAGTTGAATTGTGTCATTTTTTCTCCACACTGAATCATTCCATTCTCTGTGCAGCTGTTTATTTTAGACCAGCGGACCTGTGTTAGACCCTCCATGCTTTTTACTCCAGCGTTGTCAAAAGCACAATTGGAGCAATTTTTCAGTTGTAGTGAGGTGGCGAATGCACCATGGCCAGGTTGACTGACAGATCGGCTGAGGGAAGCAGAAAGAGGGAGAGACGGGTAGAAAGCACAGACAGGCAGAGAAGCAGACAGAGCTAGAAATAGACACCAAACCAGGTGGTCAATGAGGATGTCACCGTGTGCGTAAGAAATGAGGGAAGCGAAAGACACAAGTGTGCAGGATGAGAAGGACTGAGCCTGGGACTGTAATAGCAGTAAATGAAAGTGATGAAGCCAAAGCGACAGGGGGTACATTAGACTGCTCTGAAGTAATATGTTCCAATTGGAAGCAGATGAATCCGAGCTCCGGCTGTATTAGACCGTGGACTTACCATGGTGTCACTGAAAGGGCAGATGGAGCAGCTATTAGATTGTCTTCAAAATGTTTCCAAGCAAATTTCCTAAAACCTATTTTTTTTATTTTGCCTTGTTTTGCCAAATTTCAACGCCAGGTCAATTATGTGTACTAGTTCTAAACTGTCTCTGCCTGATTCACAAATGAGACAAATAAATGCATAAACAAGAATATATTGTATCAGCTGTGGTCACTCAGGCTGTTATCCTGAAAGGCAGCTAAATATTTACAATCCTGCAGCACCCATTTCTATTATTTTGTTGGATTAAGTCGAGCAGGTTGTTACTTCTATTAAATAATTCTTATATTTTGTCATTATTATAAAGTACTACCAAACATCAGCTGAGTGGATAGATACTGTAAGAGAAGAAAAGACGAGTTGCGTGTTATTTGATGTTATAGCAGCACAAGAGACAGACCAAACGGAAAACATTTGAAATTATTAAAATGAAAAAAAGAGAGGTTTACACATTATTTATATTACCAGAATATACACATGAATTTGTGCAAATATTTCTGTAAATAAATAATGTGCATAAAAAATGTATAGTAGTGCAACTCTTAAAGCTGTAGTGAAGAAGAATAGTGACTTGTTTCCATAACAAAATAGATACGGGTACCAATACTGTAGTGTACTGCACATATATACACTCCCCTCCAAAAGTATTGGAACAGTGAGGCCAATTCCTGTATNNTGCTATCTTCTAAGTTGTGTATCAGATCCAGATGTAAATACCTGGAAATAAAAGCTGAAATGTTGATCTCTTGTCTCATATTCATCTTTTGATACAGGAATTGGCCTCACTGTTCCAATACTTTTGGAGGGGAGTGTAGGTATAAGTGTGATGCATTAAAACATGTAAAAATACATTATATGGCCAAAAGTATACCCACATACTTTTGGTACTTTTGTTCTGGGGCAGTTTTTCATAGTTTGGGCTCCTAAATTCAAATTCCTGTTTCAACACGACGATGCCCCCGTGCACAAAGCAGCTGTGCACTGTGTAAAGAAGTGGTTTCTACAGTTTGGTGTGGAAGAACTTGACTGGTCTGCACAGAGCCCTGACATCAAACCCATCCATCACCTTTAGGAGGAACTGGAACACCGACTGTGAGCCAGAAATTATCAGCAGGCATCAGTGGCCGACCTCATCAATGCTCTTTTGGTTCAGTGGGAGCAAAATCTCTGCAGCCAGGTTCCAAAATCTTGTAGAAAGCTTTCGCAGGGTAGTGGTGGAGCAGGTCGTCCACTGATCACAGGGTTGGCAGCTCCCGGTGAGGTAGCTCGCTGCCATTAGTGTGTTAGTGTATGTGTGTGTGTGAATGAGAGACAAATTGTAGAGCGCTTTGAGTAAAAGTGCTATATAAATGCACCATTTATAGCCGCATTATTAATGCCTACAGTTCTGGAATGAGAGACATACTTTTGGCCATGTACTGTAAATCTAACTTTCCTTACATCTCATTTTAAAAAGCTGCAAATACACTTAAAAGTTACATCATATCCTTATAATCGAAGTTTTATTTCTACCTCCAGCTATGCGAACTACTAAACCTAACGGTAAGCTCTGCCTTCAAGCATCAATGACAAATCCCTCGATCTCGTTCTGTGGTCTTAACACACACTTACAAGCCATAGAGCCTTAAGCCCTGGCTCCCATCCATACTGTAATTACTTGATTTCCAGCATTATATACATTCATATGTGGTGAGTCAAAGTCGCAATGCTAAACGGGGGAGCAGATGCAGCTGGCTGCTTTGAACTGGATGCCAAATGCTGTGTGAGTCACTGTGCCACCAACCTGTACAGATCAGAGGGCGTTTTCAGATTTTGTCCTGACGAAGTGGAGACCATTTTAGTTACTGTTACTGCAACCTGTGACGCAGTTATGTAGCGTGAAATAGTGTCCATTCTCTGATATGATACAGATGCTTACCAGACATCCTAGAGAGACATAAAGACCATTTTTTGGCTTTGGAAACAGTGAAAACAAATCTTCTTACAAAACACTGTCAACTCTTGCTTAGCTGTTGGTGAGTTGGCCTCCATGTGATCATTTCACTGCAGCATGCCAAAGTTAATGTCTGGTCACAGCGATAATGGCAACAAACTGTACAGAAGTGAGATGCTGTGGGATATACAGTACTCTCAAGTCACCAGATGGAGCACGATGTCCCCGAGGGCATCCTCCTGTCTCTTGGTTCAAATAAACAGTCATGCAGGCAAACATACAGTACAGTACACATATGGATACGCAGCACTTCGATAGCCATAGGATATCATTCTGTCAAAGATGCAAATACAGTATATGCATAAACAAGGACGAGAAGAGGACACAAAGTCTTGATGAGATCTCTAAACTGAGAGAGAGAGAAAGAAACGTCTGAGAGGATCAGAGAGGTGGTCCCGTTACAAATCCTGCACAGCGACAAAACGTACTGTAGCACAGTGTTGATGAAACGGCTAATCTCTGCTCTCAGCCTATGAAAAATAGGCTCAGGTCATTTTCCTTCTGTGCACATCATTAAAGAGAGAAAACAGACGTCTCATGTAGAGCTCACATCATTAATAAAATGTTTTGTAGCCAGTTCAATCAGTGGTTCTAGTGGCTTCTACATCAGTCATCACTTCAATCTGTCGACATGGATTCACAGTTCAAGCCAGAGTCAAACATGTCGACCAGCAACAGATTATATTAGCTGCAGCTTTGTTTGTTTACTTACTATCGGTCCTCACGGGTTGGGGTACATAAAAACTACAGAGGTGACAAACACAGCTGACCACAACAAGATCCCATGACGCTGTAACCAGGCAATTAACAGAAACAGATGAACTGCTGTTAACGCAGATTAACACAGCCAATCATGTGATGGACCAATTCCAGACAATTACACTTGGAGAGATGAACAATGGACTAACTTCGCTGGTAAAGACAGTCAGTGTTGTGCTGTACCTTTTCTACAAATGTGAGCTTTTGTTCATAGTAATAGTCAAGTATGCCTATTACTGATGTATCTGGACAAGCTGCACTTTGGTCCAGACTGAAATATCTCAACTACTGTTGGATGGATTGCCATGAATTTTGGTTTTGAGTGAAATGTCTTGACAAATATTGGATTGATTGCTGTGAAATTTGGTACAGATATTCATGCTGCCCTCAGGATGAGCTGTAATAACTTGTGATTCCTTGATTTTTTTTTATCTAGCGCCGTCATCAGGTCAAAAATCTAATTCGGTTAATGACCTGCAACACTAATGTCATTCCCATCAGCCTCAGCTGTCTTATTAGCACGCTAACATGCTAAAATAAGAGGGAGACCATTGTAAACATTACACCTGCTAAACATCAGGGGCCGTATTCACAAACATTGTGAGAATCCTCTCAGAGAGCTCCTAACTTAGCCTAAAAATTTCTAGCAAGGAGTCCGAGCTTAGAAGTGATTTAGGAAAATTTTCAGAGCAACTCTGAGTGAGGAAGGGACAGAAACTTTGACCTTAGTGAGGAGGTGTGGTTGACCCCGTTGCTAGGTATGACACACTCTTTTAAAAGGTGTGATTGGTTGATCAAAAAAATAAATACAAACGCACTCTTAGTGATAATGGGCACAGAGCGGGCAGTGAAATTGATAGTTGATAGTTGTTNNTGAATAACTTCTATCTTTACCAGGATCTAGTCGTAACTTTAAGGGGAAATTCTTAGAAAACGTCATAATTCTAAGAATTTTCTTAGAATTTCATCACTAAGAGCAACTCTTAGTACAGGAAGCTTTATGAATACGGCCCCAGAATGTTAGCACGCTGACATTAGCATTTAGCTCGACTCACAGAGCCGTTAGTATGGCTGTAGACTCTTAGTCTTGTTACTTTTTGAATTTTTACAAAAGGGCAGGGTAATAGACACAGACCCCCCTTTTCATTTGAATGGAAAAGGCCTTATTTAGGGTAAAAATAGTTTGTGGCATATGGCTGAGAGGAGAGTTAAAGGTGGTGCAGGGCAGTTGGACTCTCTTCAGTCAGTCGGTCAGACAGTCTGTCAAACAGACACTGTGTCAGAGCCAAGTGACCCAAACAGGACTTGGCAGCGAATGCCTGGGGACTGTCACTCTCTACCTCCCACCTGCTCACTGAAGATGGTCGAGACATGGAACAGCCTTTTCAGAGATCGGCCTCAAAGCACCTTTCAGTCCAAGTGTGCATCCATGTTTTTGTGTTTGTGTGCAAATGGTCACACTCATATTGTATTAAGGATGTGTTCATGTCCATTTGTTTGTTTTTGGATTGGTAGATGACCATTATATTGCATCATTAGCCTGGCCACTACTCTCCAGTTTGCCATCTCTTCCTGCTTTTGTGTAATTGTAGCAAATATTGACTTTGGAGAAGGCGACGGGCCTGTCTCTCTTCCAGCATCAAAAGGCCAGTGACTAAGCAATGTTCCAATAAAGAAAAACAATGCTGTTTTCCATGGCAGGGCTCTGGGAGTGGCAGCTGGTCGGAGAGAATCTGCTG
>NTHP01000209.1:710420-745127 GCA_003416845.1 Oplegnathus fasciatus
GAACGTTTCATGAATCACACGTGAACCCTGTCGTAAGATGATTTCTGCACTCGGATCTGCGCTGGTTTCTACGCTAGATTGATAAATGAGGGCCTATGTGTGTATCAAAGATTATGAAGATCTGAAACTCCTAACCTGTTGTTCTGGAGGTGTTATCGTGGAAAATCAAAAAACCAGCAACCCTCTGTGACTAACGACTAAAAACAGGACGTTAAGAAAAACTTGCGCTGTAGCCTCAAACTTTGACCGATTTGAAAAATTTCACTGGATTTGTGCTTAGCTCAGCTTGTACTTTGCTGTGAAGGAAATTATAAAATTTCACTGTGGACATTAATGGGTTAACAGAAGCAGCTCAAGTCAAAGCTCTCCAGAATGATGATATTAGTTAGTGACTCACTCACCTCTCCCTGAAACATGAATCCAGTCTGAGTGGAACTGAAGTCACATCAAAGTATCTTTTTACTTTTCGAGTTAGTGAGCTCTTCAAACGTAGACTGTCTTTTTCATCTGTATTTAAATAGTTGAAGTAAACAAAAGAGGCAGAAATACAAAATGTGATTCGTCTTCACCGTGTTCCAGCGGGAGGTCCTTCATCCCACGACACATCTTCAGGTGATCTTTGCAGAGTTGTCGTTGACCCACAGCGTGTTCTTAGATTCCTTTGAAGCTCGGATGATTTATGAAGTCTGGCAGAGCATCGACTCCTCTGTTGTTGATGAAGTCAGCCTACCAAAGCTCTTCATCATCCAGTGTCAGCATGTCCTCTCCATCAGAGTCTGAGAACAGCTGATGATCCTGCTGCTCTCATGCAGAACTGAAGAGAAAACACAGACTGTTTGTTTGTTGTTCCGTCCTGACTGTCAGTAAACAAGCCAACTGTTTCCTGTTTGAAGCAGTTTAAATCTGAAACATGAGACAGAAATTTACTGTCAGCTGAGACACAGGACACCGGAGAGGACCAGGACCAGGACCAGGACCAGGACCAGCATCTTCATCAGCAGCAGCTCGGTGTAGACCTGGGCCCTGTTTCAGAAAGCGGGTTTAATGAAAACTCTGTTTGTTAACCCTGAGATGAGGGGAACTCTGGGTTTTCGGTTTCACAAAGCCAGTTCAGCTTAACTCTGAATCAGTTACTATGGCAACATGCTCCGTGAAGCTAACTTGCTCGCTGGCAGGTTAGTTTCAATTTACCGAGTTTCTCCTCTTTAGCTGAAGCTTGCAGGCTGAAGGAAGGGTCAGACATGGCGTGTCCTTTTCTTGAAGAGCCAGTTGATATTGAAGCTCAAATACTCCGCAGAAATCTCAGTCGGGAGAGGGTGATCAGACCCCGCTTGGACATTTTCTCATTCCCTGATGATTATCTGTTTGAGTGTTACTGCTTTTCTGCACAATCGATCATTTATCTGAACAATATTCTCAGCCCTCATATGACACATCGTGGACATGCTCTCAGTTCTGAACAAATTCTTTGTGTTGCACTTCGTTTTTTTGCAAACGGGAGTTTTCTGTACAACATCGGTGACGCTGAGCATACTTCCAAGGCAACCGTCTGTCGGGCTGTCAGAAATGTGACTCTTGCACTGAAACGTTTACTGCACACTTTCGTGGTGTTCCCAAGTCACAGACCACAAGACTCAAAGAAGAATTCCACAGAATTGCAGGTATCAGTCCAAGCAATAATTTATTTAACTATTTATTTAGTATGAAGCTTTGAGACTTGAAGCACTAATCAGTTCATTCGATATATTCTAGGGTTTCCAGGTGTGATTGGCTGCATAGACAGCACTCAGATTCCTGTCACAGCTCCTTTAGTAAATGAAGATTATGTGAATAGGAAGTCTTTCCACAGCATTAACGTGCAGGTAGGCCTAAATAGCAGCCTTTAGCATTCCTAATCAAAGATACTTCACAATACAGCTACTGCAGCTAATTACTGTTCTGCCTGTGAAGGTCATATGTGATGCAGCCCACATCATCAGCAACGTGGAAGCAAAGTGGCCTGGGTCTGTGCATGACTCGCAAATGTTTCCTGAGTGTACACCGAGTGCTAGATTTGCCCGTGGTGAGTTCAGATACATATCCTATTATGATCAATATTTTGTTTCCTCATATTGCAACTGAAAATTAAACTGTATCCTCATATTATCATAGGAGAGTTCGATGGTTACCTGCTCCGTGACAGAGGGTATCTCTGCCAGCCCTATTTGCTGACCCCTTACCCCGATCCTGAGCCCGGCCCACAGCAGCGTTACAACTTGGCTCACTGCAGGATATGAGCCAGGGTAGAGATGACCATTGGGATGCTCAAGGCCCGGTTCCAGTGCCTTCGTAGGCTCAGGGTCACCCCAGAAAGGGCATGTGACATTGTGGCGTGTGTGATTCTCCACAACATTGCCACAATTAGAGGAGAATATACTCAACCAGTGAACTGATAACGATCCCGACCACCCTGCTGACGCACGAGATGGAAAAACAGTCAGACACAATATGCTACAATCACTTCTGACTGACCCATCTCCTCCCCAGCGTCAAATAAAGACAATGGCCCTCACTTATGAAACAAATGTACGACAGAAAACAGGGCGTACGGTCATTTCCACGCAAAGCTCGGCATTTATCAATATGGACGCGAGCGGAGGCTACGATCAAATCTCACGTCAAGTCTCAACTCGTGTACACAAGTTTTTGTACGAGTGTGGACTTCCGGTGCAGCGTAGTAAATCTGTCGGAGGATTGTGAAGACCAGTCTGACTGGCATCTAAGCATATACAGACGTGTATTCATCATTTAAAAATATGTAGCCTGTGGCAAAATAACAACTTTATCAAGTATGTATTCCATTTATGTAACATAAATAGGTATTTTCAAATTGTTTGCAATTTACAGGGTTAACAGTTTTGATATAAGATTAATTTATAGACTTTACATATCACAGATGTATAAATTAAATATTGAAACCTCAGCTAGAGTTTGATTGATCGCAGCAACGCTGTTGACCGCAGCAGTGATTTCATTCCATACAGCATTCTTCTGACTTCCTTTGATGCCACTTTTCAGGCTGCCAAATAAAACTAGTTGGTTTAATTGAACTTGTGACGTCAGAGTTTCTATCTCCAGGTCGGAGAAGTTCCTCTTCTTGGCCGGATTACGTGTCTCTCGGTCATAAACTCGTCTAAACAGAGAATATATAGGGACGTGATATTTAAATAATGATTGTTTCATTTATCAACGCCCGATCATTCTTACGCTGGGATTGGCGAGATACGAACGTTTCGTGAATCACACGTGAACCCTGTCGTAAGATGATTTCTGCGCTCGGATCTGCGCCGGTTTCTACACTAGACTGATAAATGAGGGCCAGTGTGTTTCTTTACAGAAACAGGAGCTGGTGAACAGCAGCACATTGTAATCACCTGTCTAAATTGCAGATAATGTGCTGGCCTTGAGATACATGCACTCTTGACCCCGCAATTACACGGCACCCTCTTCAGTAAGCAAGCAATTGAACCATCACCCAACAGCCATACAACACACACACACTCACGTACACACACAGCTTCATGAATTAGTTAAGCTAGAAAGGGAGTGCCATTGAAAAGCTGTTGCCTGCCTACCTTCTCTCTCCCTGTCAGTGTTGGATATAGGAATTTTCTAGATCAATGGGCAGAGAAATGAACAAGCCTTATGGACACCTAATGATCCACTGGGTCAATACAGCAATACAAATCCAGGGTCGATGTGGCAGTATTACAAAACCATGTACACACTCGCAGAGAAAAAGAGAGACAAATCTTTCATTTAGAGAGGGAGAGTGTTTGGCTTATTGTTACTTCACTTGGATGTTTCAGCTTTAATGTGCAGAATGATTTGTTTCCACATGTATCACCTTAAATCTGAGTTTGACACGTGTACAAGCAGGATTTTGTGGCACCACAATTACAAGTGTGATGTGGAAACTTGAAACTTCCAGCGCACAAACACTGAGACTTTTCAGTCAGGAGGTGACCCTTTGGGGAACTTCCTTCTTGTTCCATATTGACAACTTAGCAAGTCCAGCACATGGTGCAGTCCTTCTTTTGCACTGTACTTGCACTGCACTGCACTGTACAACAACTTCAATGAAAATCTGTTCCAAGAACATGGTACCAACCCCCTTAAAGTCTAAACCGTCCTCCCAGCCTATGAAACGAACCCCTTTTATCCTCTGTGTACAAAATGGACAATCCTACCCAGCACTAAGATGTAGTTGTACTGAATCTGAAAGCCTCATGCGCACACACAGTTGGCACCCTGAAGGTCATCTGTCCTTTTGTCAACGGACGGTTGGTACAGGGTCCGATAGCAGACTTTTTAGAGAAGCAAATAGACCAAAAATCTCACACCACCTAGAAGTTGTCATAAAACACACCGGTGGAGTATGGTGCGTGTCAAAACACCTGCAGCCAATTGTTTCCAATAAGCCTGCTTCCAAATAGCGTGCGTCAACTCGCAGTGACGCATCAACTCTCAAGAACAGCGCAGCACGTTTATCACATTTGCTCCCCAGAGACGGTCGTTGCGGTGCAGCCGATGTGTGTTGCACTTAAGAGTGACCCTTTGACACAAGTGCAATACAATGGTGTCAAACTCGCTCAGCTCAGGAAACGTGAAGGACAGAAAGCCCCCTGTTCCTTCTGCCGCCCTTCCACTGCAGGAAGACGTACAGTCTTCGCTGTTCAGACAGAATATGGATCTCAGTAAAAGCTTTCTGAGGTCCTGAAAGAGACGAAGGCCCGAATCAGCTTTTTGCTATAAGCAATGTGGTCCTACTTGAACATATTATTATTATTATTATTATTAAAAAGCTGGTATATGTACATGAGAAATCAATCAATCAAATCTACAGTCAAAGCCAATCTAACTAATGATGTCTTTGACTGTTTTTTTATTAAGTCAAGAATCAAATGTTACAGAGAAGTAACAAGTTTTCAGGTGTGTTAACAAATATTCAGTGTCACACAATGATGCAGTGATGCGAAAGGAACAGGGCAAGTCGGTCTCCCTCATCTGTAAGAAACAAGCTATTACCTGTTATGGCAGCGTGACCAACTGGTGTTATTGACTCTATTTGGTAAAAGGTACAAATTAGGAAATCACATCCATAATCTGAGCCAATGAGTGCAAAATGACCGCCCGGGGATCAGCATATGAGAAGGAGCAAAAAAAAGACCAGGTGTAAAGAGCGCAAATTGAGCAGACATTGTTAGGTCAAGAATAGAGGATAATGGAAGGGGGAAATTAAATGACGGCTCAGGCTGCAGAGAAAGCCGTGTTCTATTTCACACAGGCTTTGCCCTGTAATGGAGGGAAAACCTGTGTACAATAGAACTTGCTTTTCACATTTGCTGCTCATTTTCACCTTCTGGCCTACTTGGATGGTGGCTGATGATGGCAGGGTGCTTAATTCAGCCCCGACACGATCAGATTTTGGACTTTGACCGGCTTCATTGACTTCACCAGAATGGAGGGGAAAACCAACATGCTGCATCATGTCGAAACAGATACGATGACAAAGACAAAGTGGGAGCAAAGGTTATTGAAATGCTTCAGACAGCTGCCAGGAATCATCTGCTAAAGACTGTAGATGTTCCACATCATCTGCAGGTTCTTCGAGACGCATGAGCAAGAAACAGTCCAGCTCCTGATTGTGTGATCGTATGGAAATAATGTGACTGACATTTTCTGGAAGAAGCATGGACACCTTTTGAGATGTTGAAGAGCTTGCTAAGTATGTTAACCAGTGTAGTTACACATCAGTGGCATCACACTGCAAGTATTAATTTTTTTAACGATGACATGTGAGAAATGTAACTCAACAAGACATTTCTATAGCTTAACCTTAAGATTATTAGTTAACGATTGTTTACGGCGTACTCCGATGTGTGTTGTTGTGCTCAAGTGATTGTTGGTGAAGGATCAACATCAGTCCGTTTTAAGCCATTCATTCAGGAGTTTTTTGTGTGTGTCAGTTGGAGAGCAAAATCTCTCCAGCTGTGGCTAACCAGGAAATGTCTTGTTTAATATTAATTAGTGAGACTGTGGCGAAAGGTCGAGATATTGCATGTAGTTTCTCCTCGTCTGCCATGATAGCCTCGCCTCTCCTAACCTTAGGAGAAATACTTTTTTTTTTTTTAAACGCTATGTTTGACTTATGCAGCTTCAGAGTAGGAGCAGTGGTGCTACATCACACAGCAAAGGCCGTGTATTTAATGAGTGAGGAGATTGTGTATCTAGTAACTACTTTGATAATGAGATTAGATGCATCAGGATCTGTCTGATTGATCGACTGACCACATTGCACATCTGCTTCACAGTAATTAATCAGTGCAGCACGTCGTAATGTGTAAAGATTAATGGGTATGTATCAGAAAAAGGATGCAAAAGTTAGAGATTCGGCCACATGGATAGAACCACAGATCTGGGCCAATTTCTGCATGAAAGAAATGTCAGACTCCCTTGTACAACACTGCCAGAAATCTTTACATCATATTTTCACTGTTAAAATTGTGCAGTTGTATCATAAAACATGTCAGTGGCACCACAAACCTTGCCACGAGGGAGGCACGTGCACTGACAGCTGGCGTTGGCTGTAAAGCTACTTCCAACTGCCCCCATAATGCTGTTTGGACATGCACCCATACAGCGTTATTTAAAATACCAAATTCAGGTGGATGACGCTGACCCAGGAACTGACGCAAATTAATTGTTCTTAGGGACTCGATAAAAAGTCAAGTCAGCTGAATCGACTGCTGTCAAACTGGCGTATCGCATCGCTACACATCGTTATCTGCTAACCAATATGCTGTGGAGCTGAGATACAGTGGCCGGGATGTGCCACAGAGGGAAAGAATGTGCTTTACTAGAGTTTTGATCTGCGCCACCTGCTCCGTCGTTCGTCTACCTGCAGTTAGTGTTTGGCAAGGTTTCTATTGGAGGCCCCCCAGAAATTAAACCAGGCCTCTAACGTGTTGGCCATGAACTCTCCCGGGACGTTTCTGCTGTGAGGCGACACTGCTAACCACTAAGCACCACCTGTTGTTACAACACTGGCTGGAGTAGCTGTTGTGGGATGAGTTGTTTATCCAGCCATTAAACCTGGTGTTCTTTGTAGCCTAAAGGACAAATGTGAAGTTAATTCCTTCAGGAGAGGCCAGGCCAGGCTAATTAAAGACCCAGTGTCAATAGTCTCTGTGATATTAATGAGGCTGGAAGCTTCCCGGCTGCCAGTGCCAAGAGAGATGGAGGGAGAGGAGGGGGAGAGCAGAGGTTCACAGAAGAGAGACCTGGAGGGGACTTTTAGGGACCAGGAGGAGAGAGGCTCATAGATACCAATGTTCAGCGGTCAAGGTGCGATTTTTAAAGGCCGATGCTACTATATTCTCTCTGTATCTTTTTCTTTCTCTCTCACACACTCCCCCTCTCTCTCCCTCACTCTCACATGCACACACAGAAGCCCTAGGGCTTAATTCAGCATCGATCAACCTGCCCTTTAAGTTTCAATAAGCTCGCACCAGTAAAAAAACAATGTGCAATGTACTTCCCCTAACCACACTGTGCATACAACAGACGTACATATTCACTCACACACACACACAAATAAATCTACATTTATCAAGCCAGCACACATGCAGGTGGTGGAACAATGAGTTTAAATCTCCCGAGCCTACAGTATATTGACAGGGACATGTGAAATCTGAAAATCAAGCTTTTCTGAAAACTGATACAGTTTGTGATTTTCTGCAGGAAACAAACTGACTTGTTTAATGCTGCTCTAATCAATATTTTCATTAAATGACCATGTTTAATGTAAAGGGTGTTACTCACAGTGACGAACCGACAGAGAATTACCTCCCAACGCTGCAGCTCCATGGAGCTTTTTACTTTCTTTCAGCTCATTTTGGTTTTCAGGCCCGCAGACTCGCTCTCATAAACCTCGTCTCCCGCTGTGTCGGGCAGCTGTTCTCAATGTATGCTACTTATTCAGCCCCAGACAGCAGGCTGACACGGTTAGCCACCGGCTGGGGACAATTGTGGAGCATTTATCATCTAAACAGCTAAATACTTCCCTCAGAAGGTGGTGGAGACCAAAACAGAGCTAAAAGGAGCGTGAATATTGGATTTAGTTTGTTCGTTTTGTGTTGCACTGTGTGAGAGCTGACTTTAACGGAGGGAAAGCATCATAAGCGTTTACATATTTGCAATAAATGTACGTTTATTGTAGTTTTGTGTTTCTTTGATCTTGGCCAGTGCTTGAAGCAGAAAAACGTAGGTGGCAGTACTCCCCTTATTCACACGTGGTCATGTGTATCGGCCATAAATGTCATCGTCATCGCCTGACTCTGTTTGTGTTCTCTTTGTGCCCTTTCGGAGTCAGGCAAACATTATTGTAAGGTTAATGTAACGCTACTTAGACTAGCTGCCGACAGAGAAAAGCAGGCAGGCGAGAACGGGAACAGGTAAGCATCACGTAGTGCCCCCTTGCAGTAGCAACATCAAAATTCCTGGGGGGACAACCATAATCCATTTCATATACGCAGAACAAAATCTTAGGTTGCCCAAAGTATACTTACCATTACATTACACAAACAATCTTATGTAGGATATTTCAGGCTTTCTGATAAATGAAGATGATGCCCGTGAAATGGAGGCTCACATTGCAGCAAAACAACAGAAATAACTCATGTAGGCTAAAATGCAAAAACATCTAATCAGATCATTTCGTACTGATTAACTCCTCCAGACAGAAACAAAAGTACTCTTAGAATTAATCACTTCTGCACATGCCACGGGGTGATGGAAACAGTCAGCTGAGGTTATGTTTTTGGTCGTATTTGGTAGTTATTAAAAAGTTTTTGACAGATTTTAATGAAATTTTATGGAAGAGTCATGGACAGAGGAGCAGGTGATTATGTTTTGGTGTAGATAGTCACTCCGGTGTGGCTCCGGGAATTTTGAACATTTTTGCTGTGTTCTTATGAACAGCTGTCAACTGCTATCTCATTATCACTGTGTATCTTGAGGTGTATCGAGGTAAAGTATGTGCTCTCTGAGAGTGTTAGAAGTGTGAGAAAGCATTAGTGGAATGCATCATTCCCCCAAGTTTTGTAGGAATCCAATCAGCGGTGTTGCAGATCATTGTTGACAGACTGAGATCATTCCATGGTTCCTACCCTGATTTCAAAGTGAGGAACAAGAACACGTGACGAACTATAACACATCCAACGTTTTGCCTTTGCCACAACTTTATTGACAGGCCAGTTAGTTTGCGGTAGTGCCTGGAGTGTTAGAACAGCAGGTACCACTTTAATCTTAATCCCATATGACGAAGGAAGACACGCAGAGATAAATGCATGTCACTGTAAATGGGATAATACTCCAAGAGACGAGGGGATGATGTAAGGATGAGGGCGAAAGAGATAAAATGTTAAATATGATGTGTATACCTTGGAGCAACAGGAGTGCGCACATGTGCCTCATGCACTGTGTACAAGCCAAGTGAGTTGGGGGTGGAAGAGCTTTGAAGCTGATCCAAAGTGAAGAGGGGAAGAGGATTGTGTGTGCTGGTGTGTTGTAGAACAGAGATGACATTCCCACCACCCGGCAACCAAGAGGCTTGTACACTGCCGTGTGTCGCCCACACATGATGGGAGAGCAACAGCTGGGGCTTCCTTTGCACCCACATTTCTTTTTCTCCTTCCCTTCTCCTCCTCCTCTCCATTATTAGTCCTCTGCTCCTCATGCTGTCCTCTGCCCCTCCCCTCGGTTCCTTTGTTTGGAGGTGGAGCGGTCGTGATGTAACAGCAGTGGTGTTTCTCTGAGCTCTCAAGGGACAAACACAGCAGGAACACCCATGAATCTTGCCGTATGCATGTGTGGTTCTGCGTGTCCTTCCACCTGAGTTTAAATATTCACATGAATGGAAATGCCACGGAAAGTAAAAAAAAGTTGACATATCAGATAGATGATGCAATAAAGGCTAATGGAAGCATATTTTTTCAATTGCCAATAATCTTATGGACCTGCTTCTGCTTCTTTGTGTCTAATTCCAGCAGCGCATGCAGCATTACACTTTACCATAAAGACCCCTAAATAAATGCATAAAGAAATAAGGAGGAGACAAATTATGTCACTGTAAATGCCCATCAATGAAATGCCACCTTACAGACTAGGTACGATTGCTTTCTAATGTTTTAATCAATCAATTTGATTAAAAAAGAAACATTTGAATGGAAACACACCCTCTGGTAATGTCCGGTATCTACGATGAAGTAGGCCTACACATTATCTACATTACATAAGCATGTTTACGTAGCGTGAAACAACAGAACTAGACATATCTGTTGTTTTATGTTAGGAAAGAAATCTATTTTTGCACACAAGCGCTCTGTCATGTGTTTCTCTTCACCATGGTGACGAATGCAGATGTCTCTAAATTGCATTTGCATCTACACACACCGCCAAGCAGGGTGTGGAGACCCTGATTTGGGTGTGTGATAAATATTCATCGTTCAGCTTTGACTTAAAGGTGCACCGATCCGATACACTGGATCGATATCGGCCCCTGGTACTGATCTTATTAAGCGGATTAGGTAACCGTTACCTGACCTGTTTTGGCTGTTGGATTCATTCAGTCATGGTGGGCCACGTGCTCAGTTTTTGGTGCCACAGCAATCCCCGGCATCATCTTACCTTATGTGAAAATTATCCTAATGAGCTCCATGTAAGGTATACAGATTTTTAATTTGGGGAAAAGAGCCCGCTGGTATCAGATCAGTACTTGGCATCAGCAGATATTCTGAGTTGAGGTACTGGAGTCTGTATCGGGTCAGGAAAAGTTGGACTGGTGCATCCCTACTTTGACTAATGCACCATCAGGTTATCTGTTTGGTCTCTACATAGGACGTGCAGACTGGAATAGAAAGGAATGGAATTGGTAAAATAGACTACTCAAGAAATACTAATGTGGCGAAGTGAGTTGATGGTTGGAAGTGAGTGTTTCCTATCATATTTCTGTCCAGGAGCTCGGGTTTATTTGTGTGGAGGCTGATGGATTTCAGCAGAGACCTGAATTTTTACACATCTCAGATAGATTTATGAAAAACTGTAATTAGGTTCTTGATACCGACACACATCTAAATGTTTAATTAGCTCCACCATTCCAGTTTCTGACATCTGGCTCTGTGGTGCTGCTCTTTCCACCAGCACATACCACTGTACCACGGACTAGAGGCCAGTGTGTGACAGCAGTCAGCACAGGGGGAGGGGCAGAGCAACAATAGTGTTTCCATGGGAACAAACCACCAAAGGGATGAGAATACTGTGATATGCATGCGCATGTGCTTGTGTGTCTGTAACCACAGATCAACAGGTAGTAATGATAGTAATTGGAGCTATTTGTTCCTCATGTGATGTCGTCCCACGGTGGTCCCAGATCGTATTTATCACTGACGAGCTGAAATGGGGGAAAGATGTAAAGATGAAAAGTATTTGACAGAGACCAGCTGACACTCAGAGGCCTTTGTACACGAGGAAAACTGTGAGCCATGACTCAAGGCCTAAAGTGGAAGAGAGATGAATTAAACAATTAAACAGCACATACTGTATAAGGTGAAGGTGGTCTTGCATAGGTCAAGTGGGGAAAACAAATTCTAAATTTTAACCAATTTGTAGATTCTGTGAATTTGTAAATTCCATTCAAATACATCTCAGACACGAGAAACATCAACAAATTTTGCCCCTGGAAGGAATGGATTTATTATTGTGATGCAATCTGGAAGAATCTGTGAATTGTGCATCAGTATGATGAAATACTTCCACCAGCTGGCTTTCAGCCTACTCTGTCGATATTTATTACATTTGTGCCGGTGTTTTGCAGGACTGAGTATCATTTGAAAAATGACAATACCTCTCTGAATGCCATTAGCTTTGAAGAGATCTGGACACTCGTAACTGGATGTATCATATAAACCAAAACCAGGATTTATTGCACTACTAATGCTAAAACTGTAAAAATCTATTTAAATTTTAAATATAATTCTCTGCTTAAAACGGCAATTACATAAAGTCAAGTAGGATTTAAATTTACATGACATCACAGTGGCACAATAAAACAGAGCTCATGCTTCAGTTGCTCCTCTATATTAAGGGTCTGCATGGGGTCGAGCCAGCAGCAGATGTTGGGAGTACTGGTCATTTTATGGCTCACACACACCAGATTGCTGACCGATGACGGTTTGTTAATCATGATGATTTAGTTGATGAATTTAACTATCATTGGTTTATGTTTACAGATTTTTGTTTTCAGACATATTTTGGTTATTTATTTATTTATTACAAGTATTTAAACTTCATGTCAGAGAAATCATAGTTTCTCCCATGAGTTTGGAGCGGCACTATTCAACATCCCGTTGCTATGGAGAAGACACAATCACTGCACCACAGTTTCTGAATTGATCCAAAATTGATGCAAAATCCAAAAGCATATTGATTCAAGCTGCTGGGTGTACTTAATCGTGCAATATCTATATTTTTTTGGCAATTTGGGGGCAGCAGAAACAAGCTGTGAACACAACACTGACATATCATCACCTTTTAAGTCCAATATTCTCTCTCTTTTAGCTCTGTTTTTGTTCTCCAACTCCTGAGGGGAATATCTGTCTCTTTAGCTGCTAAATGCTCCACTGCTGTATGTTCACCAGCTCAGTTGCTAACTTTGTATGTCTGCTGTTTGGTGCTGGGCAGGTAGTGTACAGTGGAGTGGATTGTTTTTTTATGCTCCCTTACTTAAACATTTTGGGAGGGAGGCTTTTTGCTAGTTTAGTGTCCGTGTGAGGTCAGTGGAGAGACTGGTCTTGGTTGGGATATACTGTCCATGGCTGGGATGTGAAAGGAAGGGCTAGCCTCTGCAAAAAAAAAAATGGGGGAATGCACATCTGGTAACTCCAAAGTTGTCTTACATACACATTTCTTTATTGGCAAAATGAGTTTTGTTCAGAGTTGACTCTCCAGAGTCTCTTAAGTGCTAGACTGAAAGTGTTAAATACAGAAGTTGTGATTTGTGGCAGCTGTGGCAGCTTTGTAGTCGTTGGAAGGCACCTTTGATGGAGGTGAATTCTTCTTCAGATAAAGAAGGTAGAGACGTCTGCTTTTGCTAGAACCGTTGTAATGAGTGGCAGCACGGACAAGCTCCAACTGTCAAGACACTGTGAGCCAGTAAACTATTCCACGTTGCTTTCAGTAAAAACCCACTTGAAGCATATATGGCTGGCTGCACAGCTGTGCACCTCCATGCATAATGAGGGCAGAAGATACAGGTATAGATAGGGATGATCCAGATCGCCACCTCAAACAATCAATACCAAGCATGTATCTACTTTATGCTCCCGATAGATTATGTAACATGAGTTTCTCTCTAAAGATGAAAACTCACATCTCTTTTTTTCCTCCCAATTTCTCAGCATCTTATTGTCTCTCTCGGCGTCGGGGTACACGGCTTCATCTCAGCCACAGATAAAGATGTCCCGCTGAGCAGCAGAAGATTTCCGATGTGATGCTTGTTGTTTGTGGCAGCTGTTAGACTCACACTCACCCCCCATTTCATTTGGCACATAAACAATGCCACAGGCCTCACAACATGTAAACCTGAGACAACAGAGGGTTGTTGTTTTTTTTCACCTACTTTTGTAGCCTTCCTTTTCTTTTCCATATTTAGCTACTTTGCGTTCTCTTTTGTTGCTGCTGTATCTTCCTCCTTTATCCCACCTTTTTGCCTGATTATATGTTCCCTTGTTCTTAAGGTAAGAAACAGCAACACATTCTCAAGACGAAAGGGAAGGCAAGCATCCGCATAACACTGAGGTGTGAAATGGGTTGTTGACGAGCAAGGGAATGGGGCATGTTGGAGTGTGTTCGTGTATATGTGGTGAGTGTCTGAGTGTATTTTCCATATAGCATATATGTGATTGTCAGGTACTTGCGTGGTGCAGCTTTCAGCCTGTAAGCCCCATGAGACATGATCTGCGGTGGGTATAACATGTTCTGTGCAGTATTTTGAACTGAATTGTTTGTGCTTGGGGGTTGAAAGAACATTTGAAATGAGACGTATGGAGCTCCTCGGCCTGTTTCTACCTGATTCTCTCTGCTCTCCCCATCCCGCTCTTTCTCTCTGTTCTGTTATAATGTGTTACAGATTGCTGTGGGTGGATGGTGTCGCATGGTGTGAGAGCAAAGCATCATCAAACAGGCATACATTTGTTTGTTTGTGTGTTAGTGTGTGCATGTGTCTCTGTGTATGTATTTTTCCAAAGCTTCTGGAGGGTTTGTATGGATTGGTGTGGAGACAGATCTCCATTGGGAGCAGATGGATGACATCAGCTGGTCAGTAACAGGCACACTTTGGATTGGTTAAGAATACTTGGAAAGAGCCTGTTGACTTGTTTTGTCAAACAAACAAAATAACACCAGTCTGCGTTTATCGCTTGAAAAACTAGAGCGATGAGTTGAATATATACACAAGAATTTTAGTATTTTATCAGGTTGAAAGTAGCTATATTTTTTATTTAAAAGTATGCTTGTTAGTGTGTCACTGAAATAATTATAGATGAAAAAAAATTCAGAAATTTAAATAAATTATTGAAATAAATACATTTAAAAAGCTTTATTGATTAGAAATAGAATTATTAATATCGGCAAATTTAATGATCTTTTACTTTGAAAATAACTTTCACTTTTAGTGCATAATTCATATAAAAAGCTGATTGATCAATGTATTAACTGATTGTAAATGAGTGTAGAAAAGCTCTATCCTTCCGGTGGCACGCTCCAGACTCCACAGTGGACTCTTCTAAATTCAAAATAGCTCCGTGTCATCTGAATATTGCCAAAGCACTTTAATCTTCCTCACTTCTTTAGGGATTGAGATTAGACAGAGGACGATGGGGAAGAGAAGAAATTGCTTTTAAGCATTTTGACTGATGTCTCGGCTGAAACAGAGCCCGTCTCACAGCTGGACCTTTGAGACACTTAGGAAAGACAGGAATGAGACAATGTCTGAGGCCAGATTCTCCAAAGAGTGAGACGTAATTAGTATCAGTAAAACATAAGAGAAGTTTCTGTTCTTGTGTATTATGGCTTAAATTGTTTGTGCTTTACATATGAGCGGCTGCCAAGGAGGCACCTCACTACAAAGTGAAGGTAGAGTATAAGTGACTCAAAGGAAGTGCCAAATATCACGGATGACTGAGGTATATCAGAGTGCCTGTGGAACAGAGTCGGTGTGTGTGTGAGTACAGCTTGGATGTGTTTCTCCATTCCTACCAAGTTGTACCCGTGGCTGCAGGCACTGCTCGGAAGTCAGACACGGTGAATCGCTTTCATCGTTTTGGATCTTTCCCCGTTTATTCTCATCACTCCCTGTCTTGTTCCACCCTGTATCCGTCAGAATTATTGTTTTCCCTTTGGTGCATCCTCTGTGTGTGAGAGAGAGAGAGCGGGCATGTATCCCTGCCTCTGGCCTTTTCTGTGTCTTTCAGTGACGGCTGAATTGGTTGGTTGAGTGGTTGACACCTTTTAACACGAGGACCTTAACCCAGAAAATACGTTTCCACAGCAACAAGTAAGCAGAGCAGAAGTGAGACACGGTGAGGAGAGGATTCGTGAGTGCATTAAAAGATTTGAATGTATTTAAGGACAGAATTGTGTGTTGAGTACGTTTTAAACCCTCACTAAGACTTGTGTCGCCTGGCTTCCTTTGTTGTGTCTTCAAAGTTGTACCAGAAAGTACCAACCAGAAACTGAGGGTCCTAAAGTCCATCCATTCCTATTAAGAAACATCTGGCTACTTCTCAGCGTGGTCCATTGGCTTTCTTAATAGCCCCCAGCTGTTACTGTAAAACAGACATGAGCCTAACAGCGCCTTTTGAAGCATGTTAGCTGATAATTGTTTGCCAGCATCTTCTGACTTTTGTAAGAGCACATTTTAAACTAGGCGCGCTCACGTTTATGTCCTTGTGTGCTTTCAAATATTGTTTGAATACAGATTTATATTTGTTCCATGTTCACTCCAACACCTACATTACATACTGTATGTGTTACATACATACATACATACATACATACATGCTCCTCAGTGTCTTGCATGAAAGCAATATCTCCCCTTTACCCCTTTGATTTACAGCCTTAGGTATTGGCCATATATTTGTTTCCAGTCTCCTGTCTACTGGGATTAAATGATGGCATCTTAAAGATGATTAAAGTTGGCACATGCGACACTACCTGCAGCTCAATAAGCCTCCGAGCAGTTACTAGAATTCATATTCAATTTTGTCGATTGGCTGTCAAATTTAAGGAGCTGCTTGTTTTGTAAAAATGCTCGTCTCAACATACTGACACTAACAGGGATCATCTTCAGTTCAATTTACATTTTAATGTCCTGCATGAGACGTTTGGCTTGCAGCAAGGCAAAAACAGACACATCTAAACAGACTCAAAATCATCATTTAGAAAACTCATAATAGCAATAAAATACATACTAAATACAAATTAAAACAGCTAAAAGAAAAACACTCCTGACTGACAGAACTATCACAAGGCTAAATTAGGATTATCCCTATCTCACTTACTGGATTAGTTCAGCATTTTTGGAAACATGCTTATTCGCTTTCTGTCGCAGAGTTAGATGAGAAGATTGACACCACTCTCATATCTGTCTGTTATATGTAAGGCTACAGCCAGAAGACAGTTAGCTTAGCTTAGCACAAAGACTGGAAACAGGGGGAAACTGCTAGCCTTGCTCTGTTCAAAGGTAAGAAAATCCGCCTTGATCTGCCTAACTCAGTTAAAGTTCAGGCGATACGCAAGTCGGTTCAGCAGCGTTAGAGCTCATCATGTATGCGTAGTTTCCACCGTGGTTAATCCACATTAGTGTAAAGCACGCCTATGTAGATCACATCTATCTGCCACATTTACGCACCATGAACCAAGAACTGTCAGAAAGCGACATATTAACACAGAATGGCCTTTCGTCCCTCACCCTCCCTGTGAAAAAGCTAGTAATCGTTTTTCTGTGTGTGTGAATCTGTGTGGTTGATAGTACACGTGCACCTTGGTGTTTGCAGGGGCATGTTATGAGGGTAATGGGTTCTTACATCATTTCCATTTTAGCTCCTCTTCTTTCACCACCTCCGGAGCCTAAACCGAGAGGATCAGAGCTCCTTGCTGAACTCATGTCACGAGTATAAGAGGGTGCCTGTCCACGCAACAATAAGCTTCATTTCCTCAAGGGCATTCTGGGAGCTGTGGGGCACACTAGGAAAGGTTGTGGGTAAAAGAAATTACTATTGATCTACTACTGCTTTCTGGAGGTGTGGGAGCAAGCCTGGAGTACAGGCCACACAAAATGGCATGCACACCCTTGCATAGTCGCAAATACATAACTGTGCACACACACATGCAGCATTTGGATTCATCGTGTTCGGCTGTGTGCATCCAGTGAAGCCAGCAGGGTTTCTCATTGATTTGTAAGCCCCTGTGGTTGCTGTCATAACCAGGAGGTGATAAAAGGGCAAGAAAATGCACTGTTGCACTTCTGAAACACCCGTGTGCTCTCCTTCGTCTTCTGTTTCACCTGCACTCCCACGACTCTCCAGCTCTCCGTCCATCCACCGCAATCACTGTAATGCATGATTTCGCTTGACCATGCAGATAACATTAAAAACCGCATAAAAAATGATATATTAACATACTGCATTGTTTATATTCATTATGTTGTTTTAACTAAACTAGATGGGTCATCATCAGGAGTTTTATCTTTAAGATTTGAAGTTCTTTCACCGGTTTTTCATGCTTCATAAAGCTTTTGGGCCGGATGAGTCTGAAAAATTCTTCTACAGACTTACTGTATCCGTCTTCGTGGTGGGGTAATGTAAAACACACCAACTGGTGCCAACCTTTTTATGGATTTCAACTTTACCAGAAGTAATCAAGTGGGGTGAAAGATCTGTGGCAGCGTTCAAAGGGTTAGTCCACGGTATCTGACATCGAATCGACCCAGAGTTTAGGAGATTAACCTGCTTCTCAGCAGACACCAAATGCACGCATGTGTCCCTAGGAGATGCCAACACTTTATCAAGGGTATGAAAGGGGAAGCCACACAACGAAGCGTGTTCTTTCATCCAGCTTGATGAAGCAGTTAAGATCCGTACTTAGCTCTGGTGTTTAATTTCTTCAGCTAAATGAATAAGTCTCATTTGTCCCATTTGCTTGAAATGGTCCATTGCAGAGTGCACTGTGTGCAAAACAGGGACGGTGTGCTGTGGGAACGTCTTACTTCCAAGACTGGACAGTTTGCTGCCTTTTGTCTGGTTTGGCATCTTTAGAGGATCTTTTCTGTGTTTGTTGTGGCTCTCCAGCTCATATTACAGCTGCTGGCAAATTGAGAAAGCCAGGTTGACATGACCTGCCAACCAACAGCGTTTGTGAAACATGGGCTGCTCTTGTGTGAGCCACTGACACCAGTGACCAATCACTCACCACCATGATCTATGCCCTCTCTGCCACTACAGCTTCACTAGCAAGAAAACAAGTTCCAGCCTCTTGCTGAGCCAATATCCCCAGTGCAACAGGGAACTCTCAAGGCCTCTCTCGAGAAACAGTGATGAGCCTTGCCACAGAATAAACTGGCAGACTCCGGTGAAGACTAACAGAATTATTTATAAGGCAACTGCACCAGCTACACAGAGACTGGAACCAAAAACTACTAAGGGAAGACTCTATTTTTAAGGTTGTGAGAAGTGAGATGGCAAAAATGGTCTGTTTTCCAGGCACCACAGTTGGTAACATAACCACAAAAAATCCATAGCCCTACCATAAGAAATAATCTTGTTCACTGTGTCTAATAAGATTTCAGTCATTTTGATGGTGGTGGTCAAGACATTCCCAAGGGCCACGCCACACAGCTTTGTTGTATATCAAGCCAATCCTCATGACAGGCTACAAAATTGAGATTTTCCCTATTTTGCTGAGTTTGCACCTCTGTCTCAAACTGCAGTCCCTTATAACCTGAGCTTTAACCTACTCTGTAAGATAGTAAACAAAATAACAACAACCTGGGTACACTGGCTCTTAAAAAAGGTGTCTCCGATCTCAGTGTATTAAACTAAAGACTCAAAAACGAGTTTAATCAGCACCCCTCTGATGCAATCACAACAGAACAGACAATCACGAGCTACAGAAAAGGTAGGATTTGTTGTAGTACAATTCAATTTGATTACAAAACACTGTATGTAAATAACAGGTTTTAATAATCATCTATGAATCTGCTTAAAGTGAATAACGTACAAAGGCCGGGAAGGTTTGGAGCCTGCAAACCAAGCCTGTGACCGTTATTGGCTTGTCCATGTGTTCCAAGATGACAGTCTTGGATGTATGAATGTTATTTCTTGCACATATACTGGTGGATGACACATTAAAGGATAAACCAGCAAGTGTCTTAGTAAGACGTTGGACCATCGTGATCCTCCAGAGCATCTTCAGTGCTCCTTAGATTCAACAAGAGTCTCTGCTGCAGAGATTGAACTGTATTTTCCCAAAAGTTATTCCCTCCTTTTGCTATTTTGATGATGGTAGGGGGGAGCGCTCCCCAACATGTCGCTGTGGTTGGGTTGAGATCTGGTGATTCACATGAATTTCATACTCATTACATCATTCAGTGCATTTGCTGCCATGTAATACTGACATCTTTATTGGGACTTATTTTGTGGATGTGGATTTTGTTTTATAAGTGAAGGGACGACAGACAAAATGTAGTAATGCCACACAGCGTAGACAAGTTGATTAGTGTAAATATTTCATATCTGTATCTATTGGACACTGATTTCTAATAGGAATCTTTTATAAGACATATGTGACCCCTGACCTTTGCTCTAACGCCACCATGAGGTTCACAATTGTGGCTTTTAGTGTGATGTCACAACAACTATGGGATGATTTGCCATGAAATTTGGCACACTGCTTCTCAGATGCTTCGGTGTCGTGATTATCCAATCAGCTCCGCTCGTCCTCCTCCATGTTTATTTATTAGCTTAGCTTACTGATCGGTCAATGCGATGTGTCAAGCTGATGGTGAATTTTAAGAGCGGCCTCTGCTGGATCACAAGGCAAACTGCGTCAGTCTGTTGCACTAAAAAGCTGTACATTTTGAATTTGAACAGGCCATTACAGATCAAGTATTTAATTCTTTTCCAAAGTTTGAGTTTCAAATAAAAAAGTGGAAGCCCTAGTCTGTACTCACTATAACGATCGGTTGGTCGGATGCTGTGATGGTGTAAGTTCGTTCACAGAAGCTGAACTTGACGTGAAAGTTTTATACTTGCTTCCACGAGCGAATCCTCTGATTGAGACGATTCATTCCAGCCGAATTCTGCCATTACAGCTGTGTGACGAGGTCTCCGCTCCTCTCCTCCTCACACTGCCCTCTTCACCACCCACTTCCGCTGTCACACATCCCACCCACCCATCTTTCTAATTAACGTTGCGGCCTCCTGAGCTTCCACTTGTGCTTGCGTTCGGGCTTTGATGAGCCACACCTCATTGTCTCCGGTGGGGCGAATGTACTTCTGCCCTCTCAGCAGAATCTAATGTGTCCCCGCCATGTGTATCAGTTAGTATAGTTGTTCCCAGTGAGAGCAGTGGAGCAAAACACTCCTTCCATTTGGCTTAATCTCGCCATCTCTCCTTCTTTCTCAACATTTCACATTTTGTGGCCGTTTCTGTACCTCTGTTTCTGCCGCCACCCCCTCCATTCCTCCCGTCCATTTGCTATATCCTTATTTTGATTTAATTGTTCCCTCTGTGATTGCTTTTATTCACCCAGAACCCCTTATTTTCTTCTTTCATCCAGATTTTCCCTCTCCCCCCGCCCCCTCTCTTCTTCGCTAACACAGCTGCACTGCACAGCATCTACCCTTACGGAGACAGGAGGATAGAAAGCCCAGTCTAGAAGCTATAGCTCTTTCCAGTGTCTGTGTATTGGCTCTTTGTGTGTCTGTCTTCATTTTTCCAAGAATTCTCTCCATCTTTTCCATCATACAGATTTCACTCTCTGCTCTCCGTCAGCCCCTCTGACAGCACTGTAATCTACTGTAAATCCCCAAAGAAAATTGGCCTAATTAAATTCCTCTCCTTCCTTCCATCCCCTTTTTTGTTTAGTCTTATCCGCTTTTCTTCTGTCCTTCCTTTCCTCACCCTTGCCCTCTCTTACCCTCTCTCCTGCCAGCTTTTCAGATCTTTTCAGATCCTCCAATGACTTTTTTCTTTATCACTCTCACCGGTGTCTCACCTCTTACTCATTCAGTGAACCACCTTAGTAAATTTACTGGCTTTCTTCATCTGTCGCTGTCCACTTTTCCCACCAGCTCTCTCTCTCTCTCTCTCTCTCTCTCTCTCTCTCTCTCTCTCTGGCTCGCTTCTTGGAAAGCAGGCAGCTGGTGCCACCTTCTTTGTTAAGTTCCTATTAGCTTCCTGCAGTTCCATGCATACATTCAGGGGCCACTCATCAATATTCATCACCATGACAAGCGTTTTTGTCCATCAAGACTATGCACCTACTTCACCAATTATGCTGAAGATGTTGTAATTTGCAAATGGGGCCAAATAGTAACATTTTCATGTTTAGGGGAACAGGGATGTTGTGCATGGTTCTGGGTTTGCCTCATTTGCTTTATAGCTCCCCCTGTGCCATGTTGTTCAGCCTGAGCTTGCTGTATATGAAACAATAGTGAAGAAGAAAGCATACAGATGTGGAGGCAGACTTAGTCTTGTGGGACCATGCAGTGCCATCATTTACCTGGTGGCCAAAACTCTATGACATCTTGCCCCTCACATCCACTCTGATTGCATTTGTGTCAGCCGGGAACAAGCTACACTCCTTGCTGCTAACTACTGGCGCTCTATAGATCTCCTAGTTGTGCATTCCCACTTGAGAGACTGTGTGCATTACAAGCAAAACAGAAATGGTCTCTGCTATAGAGCTCTCTGGCTTAAGATCTAAGAGGCAGTTCAGTTCAAAAACTGATTGAGCCTTTATAGCAGCATCAAAGTCAGCTGGAGCTCACTGACGTTTGTTTTCCCTTAAATGAGGGAACGCTGATCTCTGGACTCTGAGCCGTTCTCATCTCAACCCCACAACCTCGTGGGCCTCTCTCTCCATCTTCCCTGACCGCCTGGGAGAAGATATGTTGCATCTGTTCAGTTATTTATCCCTTTAGCTCAGCTGGAGGATGGTATACCTTTGTCTTCTTCACTTGACACACAGGCCGCGTCATCGTCAAGAAAATATTCAGCTCCCCCGCTGTGATGCGAAGCTGCTATTTCCAGAAAGGGAAAGACAAACTGTCATTCAGCCCCAAAAGCCCCCCCATGTCTGTGAGCTGTGCTCCACTTTCCACTTAGTCTGCCCCGAATGTAACACCAGAGGAGGAGCTGGAGCTGGCCCTGATAATCAGATAAAGATTGTGGTCATACTCCATTGTCAGTGAAATTAGTTGGCTCAGTTACATTCTGTTTCCTGGTTGCAAAGTTGCTGATATCATTGAACAGTTTCCTGTTAACATTGAATTGTAATTTCTGGTCACACTGTGATTTTTCATGTGGGGACAAATGATTTAATGTCGAAGAAAACAGCAAATTTAATTAAGAATTACAGATATTGGCCACAGGCATCGAGTGCTGTGGAAAAAAGTATTTTTTTGTGAGCCATTGCCGACGGTGGAAAGAGAAGGGATCATTTCAATTAGTTATCGAACCGCTGCACTGCCACTGGATATGGATTTATTGATCATTTTCACTTCCTTTGGGAGAGAGTGGATCTTTACAGAAGAGGCTGAATTCACCCAAACAGATATGATGTAGGCCAACGTCAGCCCAACATATTGCTCTTTGTGTCTATTGACGGTGACCACATTAGGGATCTATTCAAGTGCAGTCTTCAATTTCTACCCCACTTAGTATCATCTCTACTTTCATTATATGCAGTAAAAAATGGTCTCTGGCCTGGTCTCAGATCAGTCCTGGCACTCAAAGGTTTTCCAGCAGACCAAATGAGGAATGTGTGAGTAATCTTACTTCATTAAAATCAATATACAAGGGACTTAACGTTACTTCTCTCATAAGCAAGTTGTTGTTTCATTTATGTTGTCGTTTCTGCTCAGGATGTTAAAAGCTCACGGGCTCAAGGACTTTAAGTGCCTGTTTTGGAATGAAAAACATTTTCATCTGTCGATTTCGCTGCCATGCACGAACATAATTTTAACACTTGGTCTCCAGACTTTGGGTCGCAGAGTTTGAGAGCTACGGCGAGTCTCATACAGTGATAATATTCGATCAATTAAGTAGACAGATGGGCTGAGTTAACGGTTGTCCTCATGTTAAGAGTCAACGTTGCCAAGTTATTTTGTGTTTGCTGTGTGAGTGCTCAAAGGGACAGGACTACCAAACACGCGCTAACAAAGAATCTACAACATCAACTCCACTTTAGAGAAGTCTGTTACAATGACATCATCCTGGGTAAAAAATCATGTTGGTCGGCAGCGAGCAAGTGTGTGGTTGCAGAGAATGCAACGCAATCAAAGAGCGGATGTTTATACACATCAAGTAGTGTCTTTAAAGATGCTATGGAATAAATAAAACATATATTTTCCAAGTTCCAATCTTGAGCATTAATTGTTATCTTTAGGTACTATATGTTGTCTCAGAGATCCTCCTCATTCAAAGGTGCGACCAGTATTATGATATTTTTACCTTTTAATTTGATCTTTATAGAGTTTGAGGTTCTGCTCTTTTTCCTTTTCTCTTTTTAGGAATATTGAGCATCGCTGCTCATGTGTGTTTTCAGCAAACATTAAAGCTGCTCTGAACTGGACACAGGTTATATTAGTTTCGTGTTACACTTCTCAGACGATCACATCTCAGGTCACTCCAAGAGTTCTTCAACATCTTATGTGGAAAGCTCCAGTACTGGCTGCAGGAGCTGAGCAGTTGCTGTGGTGACGATATCGACACACAACAGTGTTGATTTCCTCTCCGACCTTAACCCATTACAGTATACCATATAATGCTACTAGATGTACAGTTAGGCCTATGATTTCCACAGCCATTTACAGTAAAACATCTGTCACAGCTGTCATCTGGTCACAACTTACTGCCAGTAAAAGTGAAATATGGACCTTTTAGAGTTTTATTTAACCTTTATTTTTTATTTAAGTGCCTGGTCATACAAAGTGAAACCTTTGAATAGGTTCAGCTTCAATTAAATCTTCTCATGGGAGGAAAAAAAAGCTAAATTGGTTTTAGAGATAAAGACAAAATGCTCAATGACCATTTCCCACATGGGCATTGAGAGAGCTTTGTTGACGGCGCAGCAGGCTGTTATCGAGCCATTTCATCCCAGCAATTACCGGCCGAGTTTGTAAATAACTGCGCGAGAAAATAGATGAATAAATAAGTCGCGTAGAGCCGGTCCACGGGACTTATGCAGTCAAAGCAGGGAGCATAAAGCACAACTCATGGACGGACTGTGGAATAATAGTCGTATTTCAGCCAGGCCTGGCCTCCGTGAGACAACACCATGATGAATCCTCTATGAATGATGAGTAGGGTGATTTCCATAATGTCCTACAGGGTGCTTTATCACCTGGACATACATACAGGTTGACGGGCTGAATGAGAGGCATTTCATTACCAGATGATGATTCATGGTTCACCGGTTCCTACCTACTGGGAATTTGTGGTCAAGAGAGCTACATTTAGACAATTGCTGTTTGATTACAGTGGTTAGAAATAGAGCACATTTTAGGATTCTTCTCCCTCCTAGCTTCATGCACAGTCCTAGAAATGACTTATTAAAGACCTGACTGCCTGTCCAAATCCAATAACCATAAACACACACAGCTTGTCCCTCTTACTACAATTGAGCGCACTGTGCACCATATGTTTGTGTGCGTGTGTCCGTCCGTTAATGAACTGGCAGGATGTGCTGTGCATGTATGTATTTGTGTGTGTGTGATATTAGAAACCCTGCCACCTGTTCAGAGCAAGCTTTTCCCCAGAGGTGGATGCTGAGCCACACAATGCCAGGGCAAATTAACACGGGCACAGGCAGAGACTGAGCCAGAGAGGGTGAAAGACGGACAGGAAGAGTGAAAATAGGAGTGAAAGAGAGAAGGAGAGAGAGAGNTCTGTCTCCTTCCCTCACTTTTCACTCCCCCTCTCTGTCTTACTCCAACAGTTCTATACAGGTTTTGATTCTCTTTCTCCCTAATCTTTTGATGCTCCTCCTTTTGACTTTCTTCCCTTTTTCTCCTCTTGCCTCCCCGTCTTTCATCCTGTCCTTCTTTCTTTCTTCTCTGAATTCTCCCTGTTCTTTTTCACTGTAATTGAATTACCCAGCGTGCATGGATCATGTTGATCCGTGCACAGTAGCATGAAACTCGAAACGCTTCGCTTTCTCTCTCCCTCGCTCCACATCTGCCTTTTGGAGCTCAGTACCCCAGTGTAGTCTTCTTAGTTTCTCACTCGCATATCATTCCTCTCCTTCTTCTTTTGATTCTTTTTGCTATATTTCCTCCTCTCCCTCCTATTGTAAGTGTGCATGTATATATGAGTGTCCACACTTGGCCAGCAAAATTTGAAAACACTTTTTTCCCCTCTGTGTTGACCTTACATCCACACTTGTCTGGCGTTTTTTCACAACAGATACTTTCGTATGGACTCTAGAGTGAATAAATCTTAAAATTTTGGCTGTGTCAGTATTTTTTGCTTGGTTGCCTGGAATCAAAAACTGAGAAACATGTAAATGAGAACAACTAAATAGTGATGTGGGCTGTATTAAAAACAGACGTTCCCGACCAGATATTTTTTTGTTTGCCGACCGAAAGAGGACAAAGACTGAGAGATTTAGCCGTCTTCCTGTTGCCAGGCATTTTAGTGTGGATGCAGGTATTTATGAAAACAACCTGAAAACACAAATGTGGCCACAATGCTTTTAGTACATGTCGGAGGAATGTAATTTTGGAGACATTTTATTAACTTTATCTTACCGTACAAATCAGCAGGACCACCTAACGACCCACAACTCAATTAGAGGAGAGAAACTAAAGTAGATTGGTTTAAAAAAGTAGGAGTACATGCAACATGCTGTTCACATCTATGTGTCCATCCATACTGAATGTGTTGTTATATTCTCTGTGTGGCTCCTGTCTCCCTCTGTCAGCTAATGGAGCATTAGTTCAATTATAACACTGAAGACTTGCTTGCATCAGCTGATTTGCTATCAGCGTTTCATTCATGCTGCAGCAGCAGCGGCTCATTGATACATTAGCTTGTTAGCAGCTACCAGCTGACTAGTAGCGTCCCATCACATTCATACCGGTGTACAGAGGACACCTCTCACTATTACACTGCTGATGCCAACGGTGTTTGCTGCTCCAGCTCCTTCCGCCACCCCAACCTGCTCCTCACCTGCCGAAGCTCGTGGTATTGTTGACTTAAAAGTTCACGTATGTTTACAGTCGTCTCTATAGTTCATGTTCTTGTTGTGCTGGGTTCTCCCAGCAGAGTCCTTGTTGCTGGCTGATTCAAAGAGCAGAGCATTTTTGTCGGATCTGACTACATAACCACTGACAATAAATGACAAAATTATAGGTTTATTTGAACATGTAAGACAGAACAGACCTCAAATGTGAATAACTCAGTTTGGCTTCATTGAAAGTATAAAACATTTTATCAGGTGCAACATTTTGTACTAAATTTGTTCTAAATTAGTGTTTTTGGAAGGCAAAGCCAAGACCAGAGTATTTCAGTATTGGATATAATCGTGTCCAAGAGGCTGCACACTCCATCACAATGGGCGACTCAAGGATATGGAACGGTAAAGCACAAAAACTGAAATTGAATAATTTGATACGTGTATTCTCAGCAGTAAAATGACCCAAATATAACATTTTGCATATATTACACTATGAACTTACACAATCTGAGATAATGTGGCTGGGTAGTGAGCTGAATGAACCTCCTCAAAGCACCTGGCTGCAGAAGGGTGATCCCCTGAAGTTTTTCTAAAACAGCCGAGCAAGAATGTCAACTTAATTATTCCGCTAACACAGCAAGCCCCTCTGTTAATATTCAGCTGCTGCAATTACTGAATGAATGATGCCAATATGATGTGACTGTGTTTCATGAGGGGTGAGAATGAATTTGTCATACGAGGTACTCGCCTCATATTCTGAGAAAGGTGTCAGCTGGGAGATCAAGAATTCAATTCCCTCTTAAATAGAGTCTGACTTTCATTTATAGGGGATGCTGTGGGAGCACAGTGAAAGGAGAGGGACACACTTCTCCTTTAACTCCTTCTTATTTAATCTCTCATTCCCCCCTGCTGTATCTAATACCTCCTGTTAGTAGGCAGCACGGGATACACTGTTTGTCGTATTCAAGCTTAAAAAACATTAAATTGCACTACAGTTGTTCTCGACCTGCTCAACCGAGTGTTCTCATGGCCGTGGCTGAAACCCCAAATTGTTCCTAATGATCAGGCCGATGCTTTGCATGGCAGCTCTGTGAGAGTGTGCGTGGGTGAATGAGAGGCTTTGTAAAGAGCTTTGTCCTACTCAGGTTGAGAAATGGACCATATATAAAGTGCTACATGTGGTCCATTTCCCATTTAGTGTTGGCAGGCCTCTAGACTTTCTTTCTCTCTGTTTTGTTCTCATAAACACACATACATGCACAGACACCCAAACGACAAAAAGGAAGGTTATTCTCCTCTCACTTTCGCATATGAAGTGTGAGCACCGTCCCGTGGCACTGAGAGATGTTCTTTTCATGTTGTAACCTTGACTCTGAGGGACGGGCTCTGCCTGTCTGTAGGGGAATGGTAAGGGCTGTTTTTATCTCCATTTGTAAAGATCAGTCCATGGCGAAGAATGTCAGCTTGAGGTAACAAAGGGTGCTGCTATCAGTAGGATTCACCTGATATGTCCTCCTGTGACTCGCCAAACTATTAGAGCGGCATTGTACTGTGTTAAACTGGAAAACTTTTATTTTGGGTATAGAATGGCAGTCACTGATGGAAACTGTTAAGGGTGTAAAAACTTCACCTAGACTGAGAAGAACATATCAAGAATTGGGAGATTATAAACAGACCTGTGGTAATCTAAAACCCCGTTCAGACTGGATTTGTTTCTCTAGGGGAGGTATGGTGATTTTACCATTCCCTGTGCTAGTCAGTGATTTTAATCCTGTCCAGAGCGCGTACGTATGTGGGTAATTTTTCACCCCAGTAATGATTATAACTGCAATTACCTGCTGTTTTTCAGCGAACCCGTTGCTCCTCCTGTAATTTAAGTCCGATACAGAGTGGTGTCCTCATATTTTAAAGTGGATCTCTGATTTTTTTTTTCCACATGAAGAGCTGCTTGTCTTTCTGCTCTTTTTCTTTTCAGCTCATTGTGAAATTTTATTTCTGTGTGAAAATGGAGGAAGTCCATTTGTCCACAATATGACGACAGAAAAAAACGGCCATCAGGAGAGCAAGAGCACTTTAAAGCTCATCAATGTGCTGTTGTAATGTCAGCTACAGGTAAGTATTCTCATCTGAACTCAGTGTTTTGCCATTAAAAGTATGCTGAATCAGCTGTTGGCAGTTCCTGTTTACAGTGTACCCATGGATGCACAAACAACTATCACTGGATTATTTGATTTCTAAGCAATTTTATGGACATTTATTATTATTATGATATAATTATTATCCTGGTGTCAAGTGGGGATAAAGATGCTCATAAACATTTTGGCAGTGGCTTCAACCATCACCTGTTTATTGACTTGTCACCACCGGAGGCGTCCCCGTCCTTTTATCCATTTGGCTGGAACAGATGAGCCTGAATTATTCTGTGAGGTCAGTGAAGGTAATGCAGAGTCACAGGGAAAACATAATGGAGAGGGCAGCGAAGAAAGTAAACTCTAAATGACCTTAAAGAGGACGCCGGGGAAGGTCGAAGAGACCATTGGAAAAGCAGGAAAAACATTCAGTGGAGTCCACTGCCACCTGCAGAGCTGCTTGGAAGACTCCGCCATTGTCGGGTGTATCAGCAGGTGTCAAGAATATCGAGGTGTTGTGGACTGCTCAACATTGGTAAGACAAAAGAGTTGGTGCTGTCTCCATCAAAACTTCAGATGTAGAGGTGGAAAAGTACAAGTACCTGCAGTTTACCTTTAAAACAGGCTGAAATATAGAGGCTCTGTACAAAAAGGCTGAAAGCCAAATGTACCTCCTGAACAGACTCTGGTCGTTCTGTTTGGTGGCCAGTGTTTTGTTCTGCACTGTGGGTAACAGGCTGAGAGCAGCTGGGACCAGCAGGATCAACAAACTCCTCAGGAAGGCTGGCTCCATCCTGGGGTGGAACTTGATTCTCTGGTGGAGGTGTCAAAGAGGAGGATGCTGCTCAAGCTGCTGAGCATCTTGTACAAAACCTTTAATTTCCCTTTCAAGCTATTTTGGATTAAAGGGGAACTCCACAGATTTTACACACCAAAGTCTGTTTACAGGTCTTGGGGAGTACTATTGCACATTTGAAAAAAGCTACATGAAGTCTTTTATCCACTCTATGCAGAGGGAGCGGCGAGAGATCAGTGATGTCACTCGAGTCAGCGTCGGTTGAAGACTACAAGTTTGTAAAAAATCTGTCCAGACCTCTGTAGCTCCTCATCTCTGCTGCAGGCCAGAGGCTCCATGCCACGTTAGCCACTACTAGCATAACACACCTGAATCTCCTACCAAACTGTCGGCGGTCGAGTTGCATTGTGGGTAATGTAGGCGCCAGGTTTTGAAAAGGAAGAAGAATGTGTGGAATAAAAAAGTCGATATCTCTGGTGTGGAGTGCAGTGATAAACTGGTGGAGTACCTTCAGCAGCAATGATACCACCACTGAAGACCACAGGAGATCCTTCCTCCTGGTAGCTACCAGTCTCTAAAACTCCTCTCTCACTGCTGGACTCTGACGAGAGATTATCGTCATGCACTTTTATTTTAGACCTCAAAGTCGATCCACAGTTTCTGATTCTTTTCCTACAGTTCTACTTTCACTACTTGCCTTATTTTATCCCTTTTTTGTCTATTATTACTATACAAACGTATATATTGCACCTATATATAAGCTTTTAGAACAATGCTCATGTGTTTAAGTCTTCCTGTAAATACAGGCTGCACTCTATAATAGTGTGTCTGCAGGACTAGGCTGTTATTTTATCTATCTCTCCCTCAGCGGACCACAATCATCCACAGACATTGATGCAAAGGTCAGAGGTTTTTTTTCCATAGCGTGACCTTTCTTTGAACATCCACCAACACAGCCAAAGGCTTTAAGGTTCTCCATCTTAACACGCCTCGCTTCAGTCACAAAAACAGTTCAAGGTTGATAATCCTGGATCAGTATTTCACCCGATGAAGCTTGGTACAGTAAAGATGCAGTCAAGAGACCTTAATGATGTTGTGATCTGCTGTCATCGCTCTAGTACAACTACAGTGGATCCACACTATGGTTCCTTCCATCCTAAACAGGTTAAACTTAATCGACCAATCAACTCCTTAAAAAAAATTTGAGTAATTTGAGTATCTTGTCTTGAACATTAGTATTTGACAATATGTAAAAGCCAACTTTCCGCAGAGTTTATATATGACAGGCTTTTATATTAAAATAAGATCATTTAGGTGTATTTTCAGACTTCAGTCTTTTATTATTATGGCACTGCTGATTTTAAAGCGTATTTCTACTGCGGCAACGTTGCCATCCACCTTCTGTGCTGCAACCGCTCCGAGCAAGCTAAGTCCTGTTTGCACCCAATGAATGACACAGAAGAGCCGAGAGCACGCGTCCTTTTAACGTTCAAAAGGGTCCTGATGATTTATAAAAAGCCCCGTCTCTGCTGCCCGAATAAGGCCTGACATGCTCAAGGCAGGCAGTCTGATTGCTTAGCTGTTTGTGTAATGGTGTGTGTGTGTGTGTGTGTGTGTGTGTGTGTGTGTGCGCGTGTGCGTTCGCGTTCCTAACACCAGCATAAAGGTAACAGTGGGTTTATTTAACACATTCTTCATGTCCTCTCTCCCAGTCAGATCCTTTGGCAGGTGCCAATGAGAAATTCTTAAATCTCTTTCTGTCTCTCTTGGCTCAACCTCTATCTCCTCCTTCTCTCTGCTCCTATAGATAGATAGATAGATAGATAGATAGATAGATAGATAGATAGATAGATGAGCAGTCTCAGTTTCCTAGAGCTCAAGATGATGTTTTATAAACTCAGTGTTTTGTTCGACCAACAGTCCAAAACCTAAAGATATTTACAATGATATAAAAGCATGCGAGCGGCAAATTCTCATATTTAAGGTGCTGGAACCAGCCAATTCTTGGCATTTCTGCTTGAAAAGTAAATCAAACAATTATTCGATAATGAAAATAGTTGCAGATTGATTTTCTGCCTCTGGACTAATCAATTAATCGACTAATTTCATTGGCGCTAATCAGAGGCTAACGTAAGGCATGCATGGCATACGGTTAGGAGACGAGAGCCGCTTGATTTTGACAGCAGGGAAATCGGACCATCACAGCCAGCCGTGCTCGCGAAAGTAATAATAATAGTGTAATAATTTAATAATAATAATTTTGGTTAAACTGGTGGTGTTACTTGGCTGCAGCGAGGGTGGAACAGCAGCCGATTTGCTCAAAAAACACACTGTGAATAAATTGGCATATTGTCCCATTAGATTTCTAGTATTTGTGTGTAAAGTAGACCTGCCTGGTGAAACAGAGCTTATGTAAATCCACTCAGACAGACTTGTGTGTTGGGTAAAGGATGTAGATGTAGAGGTCAGAGAAGTAGCTACTGATGCAACCTGTATGTGTGCTCCTCTCTATGCTGCATGAATACTGATCATAACCATCTGTTTTCTTCCGAAGTAAAAGATTATTTTCTTCAATCTGGAACCTGAGTGAAGTTTTCCTCAACAAAAGACTTGTTCCCACAGTACCGTCCCCCAATGTTTGCTATTCTCAGTAACAGTAATTGGTTATAATTCTGACCACGCTCCACAAAAATGTAAAAAAAAATGTAATTTGATGCAAACCACTTAGATTTTAATGATCCGGTGGGATTTTTGTTGCCAATTAGGTCTGACGAGCTTTGGCTCGGCTGGACACCGGGTCCGCTCGCTGATAGACAGATGCCATCCTGCATGTGGGCATGCCTTCCATGAACACATACACACACACACAAACGTAACACATGTAGGCACATACCCCATGAGTCCAGACTGACCCTCATGCTCATAATTCCTTGAAATCAATTTCAGATGCTCTTTTATTGCCGCTGCACTGATCACGTTTCATTTCTATTTCCCCTCCAGTCACTTACAAACACACGCTGACACACAGAAACTCTCTATCTGTCTTTTTTTATTCTTTCCCTCTGTTTTATTGCCTCCTCTGAGTTCCTCTCTGTGACGCCCCACAAGCGATTTCCCTAATTGTGTTTTTCATCAGAGAGTTACAGCAGGAAAACACCACGCCGTGCTCAATGAATCTGTCACAGCTGAGTGTCCCCAAACTAGCCCACGGCGCTGCGCTGCTTATTGCTTCAGCTACTGTATCTTGCTTGAGGGAACTGGCTGATAAGGTTGAGACGTGCTGCATTATATGATGTCTTTGATAAGCCTATCAGTAAGCACTGCTCGATGCAGAAGCACTGAACACCATCAATATTTTAGTGGAGATGAATCTAAAGAGAGTTGGCACAGTAACTTTGATGTTTTATTCTGACGTGCTTCTCCTGCTTTTTAAGGTAAATATCAAAGATGTTGTTACGTTTCTCTCTTTCTCTGTCTTAGTCTTCCATTTCAATTCTTGTGGTACTTTTCATTTTTCCCCCCCGTCGATCTTGGACAAACTCTGATGTGGTTTTGTTTCTCTGCTTCCAGGCTTCTCAGGCTTTTTCTCAGTGGGTGAAGGATGGACAGTCTTATTGAGATCATAAATTGCGGTCACACCAAGCGTTGTTCTTAGTCGTATCCCGACAAAACAACGACAGCAACCAAACAAACAAAAAACTTTATATAAAGATTTATTATTTATCCAGGACTGGTGTCGTGGGCAGAGAACAAAGCTGGTCGGTTTAAGAGGCTCAAGGGCTGAAAACTGTGAGAGGCCGTTTGAGTAAAAGCTTGTTCTCACACACAACTTTATAATCTCCCACACACACTATTATATCCTCTTATATATGTACAATCACACTTTCTTACTTAGCATCATATTCCCCTCCATCACAGTCTCACACAGCACTGTTCTCTTTATTCTTTTACACATGATGCTGTCTCATCGCAGTATATTCTGAAGAGGGTAATACTGTATGTGACAAATAGAGTGACTGAAAATACTTGTTAAGTGAAATAGTGTTGAATTTTCAGTTGTTGGCTCAGCCCTGTAGCCACATCAAGAAGAAGAGTAGCTCGGCCCGTCAAATTGTGATTGAGACATGTAAAAAAAATGGTCGACCTACTGTAATGAAGCTTTTGGCCTCTTAAATAACATCAAACATTCTCCAGTAGCCTGAACGACGGTGTCAGATTTATTCAATCAAAGACAACGTTGATATTTAAACTGACTTCCTGTTCAGTCACACTTCTGCTCCTCAAAACTATATTCTCTCATGCACACTAAAATTTCTCTGCTGACAGAGCCTGCTATAAATAATATAATTCTTTATACTACTACAGAGAAAATGATTTCTACCATATTATTATGCTGTTAAGTCAAGTTTTATTTATATAGCCCAGAATCATAAATTTGTCTGAAAGGACTTTACAGTCTGTGCAACATTTGACATCCTTTATCCTTAATGTGTGTTTAAAGCAGGTTTTTGCCTGCGTTATTCACATGAATTTGACCTCTGAATTGTTTTTGTAGTCTGTTTTATTGGCACCAAACTGTCAATGCACAGATGACAGTTGTAGCTACGTGCGCACTAAAGGTTTATGTGTCTGTGTTTATTTGGTAGCTCACACTTTGACAGATCTCAGAGCTCATCAGGAGCTTAAGTTTCTGCTATTTTCTATCAGTTTCTCTCCTCTTCTTCCTCTCTCGTTTATAATTTAGAGCCATAAAGCCTTGGGATAAGCATAAATTTGAGCTTACACTGCCGAGAGTAAATCTGCGCGTGCTTGTGCCCACCTCGCTTCTCTTCTTTGTCGAAAAGTTGTTTAAATTTTAGCTTCAGGTTCAGTGTGAACACACCTTTAGACGCCTGATGACGGCGTATGTCAGAAAGTATGACGGTGTGTGTTTGTGTGCGAGGGAAGAGAGTACAGTGTGTTAAGTAATTATGATTTATGGCCCGGATGATAATGTGTGTGTGATGATTGTACACATAAAAGTGTGATAATGTGTGTGAGGGAGAGTATGATTTATGGCCTGAACCGCCTCTTGTAGAAAATTCAGCTTTAAACACATTTAATTGAAGGCAGTTAGACACACTGGACAGTCTCGGGACTATTTCCTATGCTTTGGCCAGACGGGAGCTTGACCTTCGCCACCACTCAGCCTCTGTGGCCCGGTTACTATGGCGACGACAGAATGC
>NTHP01000209.1:752859-769027 GCA_003416845.1 Oplegnathus fasciatus
TGTGTGTGTGTGCATGCATGAACATTTTATCTTTTATTCAAGAACATTTGGAGCTTACAGTAGGTTTTCTAATTTTGAGGATTTAATTTGTAAAACTGACTGCAGCATCCAACATTCATATCCAACACATCATGCTGGTGGAAGCGCTGACTCTCTTCCTGGCAAACTTGTAAGCGTGGAGCACTGAAATGAATGATCTGTATTATAAAGTCTACAAAGCCCACCTGGGGGGCTCGTTGTGTTTTTTTTTAGCTTTATACCCACTAAAAGAAAGCAAAGATTAATAATCATGTCAGAAAATTATGAGAACTTTATAACATGCTGCCTGTAATAGACCGACAATCACTCATTCAGAGCAGTGTATAAATTGGACACTGTGCAAGTCCTATTAGGTTGTCAATGCATAAATTATATATATATATATATTTATTATAAGTGCAGACCAGGAGAGATGTCATGCTGTATAAATGTGCTTTAATAATCAAAGAGGAACTGCACAGTGGCTTTCATGCACTACTTATTGTAGTTAAGTAGTTTCCCTTTTCTGACACCAGATATTAGTCTCTGCTTTCATTTAGCTCGTGTCACCATTAAAGGGCAAGTCTGGAGGTATTGTATATTTTTCTTATCGTCAACAAATCCCTTGAAAAGCAGAGCAAAGATTTGCTCCTACTAACAAGTATCGCCCGTGTAGCCAAAGCCTGATATAACTTATTCTGTGCCATAGAGCTCCATTGTTAAACCTAATAAAATAAACATCATGGTCATTATCGTGAACACTGGCACTGGAGTTTGTTTGCAGTTTGTCTGTTTTTGGTCAATCTTACATGTACATACTGGTGCCTTAAATACTCTCCAGTACACCAATTGTGTATTAATCCGCTGTTGAAAATAGTCCCCAACAAATGCACTGTTAACTTCTTATTGCTATAAATTTGTGACCGTTTTTTAAGGATGTTTGTCTTCGTGAATCTCAGACAGGACTGAGAGATCGACTAACAGTTGGTTTTGTGTGTTGTCATGAGTTTTGCTGACGATAAGAAATAAAGAGAATAGCGCTTTATAACATTTATAACTTTTTTTCTACAGAATTATAATTCCCTGCTTTTAAAGCCAGATGCATATTCCAGAAATCTTGATTGAAAAAAAAATAAATTTCAGATACATTTCTTCAAATAGTTCCTTCCAACATGAACCAGATTCTTCTTCTTCGTTGTTGGTGTTTTCATGAATTGAGGCGTCACAGAGTCAGAGTAGTACTCGTGTCTGACACTGTGATAGCTGGAGACTCGTTGCAGAAGAAGCGAGACGACAGCAACAACAAAACAATGTGTCTCCCGCAGAAAACCTCAAGCACCCTCAATGCCACAGCCAGGTTGTTCTATCCCAAACCTCTGTTCCCTTTCATCTGAAAACTTGATGGTGGATGAATATGAGCTGTGGCACTGCAGAGAAGAGTTTGTGAAGCAAAACAAGAGAAAGGACTTGGAGGAAAAAAACAAATCAGAGGTCCAGTGAAGTGATCTCTCTTGTTTTTCAATTCTTTTTCCACACTGCATCTCTCTCCCTTGTCTCTTATTTTTTCTCGCCTCCTCTGCCATCATCTATACTTTTATGTTTGTTTCTTTTTACACATCCTCCGCATACACTGATTCCTGTCTCATTTTTGTCCCATCATGCTCTCCGTCTCTCTTTCCTCAAACGCAGAATCAGGACCCATGTGTTTTTAATCTTGCATTGATCCCACATGAGGGCTGATATTCTCTCCGCTGCTCCTCAAGTCTGTTGATTCAGGTGCCATCTCGAGTCGCAGCTGCATGTTCGCTAACTAAAGTGCCAGCCACCTGTAACATTAATGCCCCTCTGTTCAATCTGTGAATACTACAGACTATTTACAGACTCGGCAGTGAAAGATGCTCATCATTATGTCTTCTTAATCTGCTACAGCAGTAAACGAAGGCGCCCAGGAGTTATACAATGCTCCACTCCCTAAAGGGCATCAGAGGACGCAAAACTACACACACACACATACGCACTAGACACAAACAACCCCCACCATTTCCACCTTTCAAAGCTGCTGCCCAGGGTCCCTTCAAAGGCACTTTGAAGGGTCCCTGATTACCAGACAGCCTGTAACTAGCATCCAGCTACAGTCCTCCTGACACACACGCCTGAAAGACTCACCACAGACTCGTATGAAATCAAACCATATGTTTTTCTTTCTAAGTCTGGATGTGAATCCATGTGTCCCTGCACACGGATAATTCCTTGTGTCTTACACGTGTTAAATCTGTGTGAGGGAGCGTTTTAATGCAGGAGCACTTGTTGAACCGCACAGTAACACAAGCCTAATCCGCACTGGGAAAATTTCAGGACAGAGCCTTTCACACCTTCGTATCATGTTTCATTCACGCGCCAGTCCTGACGAGTACGAACGAGACAGCTCTAGTGCAGCTCGCTGCATATTAGCAGACAGGGAAAGAGAGCAGAAATACAAAAGATGAATGATGAGAATGACAAGAGCAGACGAGGGATGGTGCCGGCATCAAAGTAAAAGAAAACAAGACAGAGGAAGAAATGTGCGTCTGTGCTTACTGTACGTGAGCGGGATGAAGCTGCCTCGGGTTAGTGATGGATAGCTAGTATGAGAGCTCCAGCTCGCCACTGCTGCTGGCAAGGTCTTCACTAGAACACCTGTTTAATGTGCAAAGGCACTGAACATGCACTGCGCTGGTCCATTTAAGCTGAACTTAGGTCAGCAGCTGGCCTGTCTCCGTCTGATTCATGCGCAGAACACAGTGTCTTAATCGCACAATGCGATACATTATTGATTTCCAAAGGGACATTATTGTCCACAGAGAGGTCAGAGGTCACCTTCAGAAACACAGTCACAGGGATTCAGCACCTCCCCCGTCGCCACACGGCAAGGGAGGCCAAATTAAATCAATGTTTAAAGCGCAGTCAAATTCAAAAACACTCCATTTACATATCTAAGCAGCGCAGCTGATGTGTGATATATGAAGAGCGATGTGTGAGAGTCTGCAGCAGCAATCTGAAGGAGTTACAGGTGAACACTTGCAGCTGTGCAGTTGGTAGGAATTACATGTTACGCTTGCTCTTCATTGGTAATCATGCTTTCATTTTGTTTGTAAATTTTCAAATTGTTAAAGAGAGGGGTTGAGTTTTAATCGACCGCTCGCGAAAAACCCCTCCCTCGAACAGCGATTTGTCCAATCATAGCTTAGCAACCGTAACCAGGCACAGCAGATCTGTCAAGCCTTGGATTTGTCCACACATTGAAGCGGTGTACATGTGTTGTTTTAAGACTGATACTCCGTATATAAAGAGTTTAAAGGGTTGTTTCCACTGTGTGAAAGCAGGTTCTGGTTGATTTCTGTCCTGCTCTTCACTTTGGGTTTGGGAAGGTTTACACTCCAGCGACCCCAGCCAACGTTATCCAAGACAGAATTAGGTTTGCCAAACTCGTCCTAGTCCTCATTCTCAAAGCCTTTTGTCTTGTAACGATAAGTAAAACATACTGTTTGATAATTCAAACAATAAAGCGTAAAGCCGTCTTGTAAAGTATGTAAGCTAAGCAGACAAACCATAGAATGAAATGCCAGTTTGATCTTAAGTTTTTGTCTTATCATACTGATAACACCAGGACTAACTGGCTCTACTTTGCAACACAGGCGCCGATTTATGTTTTTCCCCGTGGGTGCCCAAATTAAGAGAATACCACCAGAGGTGTAGTGCTATTTGTTTCAGTACCAGAGCGCACATATGACGCACGGTTAAGTTGTGGCTTGTTTCAAAGGCGATGTAACCACTGTTCTGTTCCTATGGTGGCAAGTCTACATACATTAGTCACCTATATGTGACCACACGATCAAATGTTGAAGGTTGGTAGGTAGGTTGTAATTAGCCTGGCATTAAGCAATATAGTATATACATATAATATATGTTTTGATTTCATTTACTTACTTGTGCCGAGCAAATGAAGCCGCGTTCGAAACATCCATTCTGAGGAAAAGTTGCAAAAGTTTCAAAAAATGAAAGGATGCTTTGCTGCCTTTTCATCTTTACTACGTTTCCTAGCTGTAGACTGGAGGAGCGTTGTTATTTATTCATGTAGTTTTTTGATCGGCCTTCCTCGCGGAGGACCGGAGGACCCACGTGAACACAAGAACAATACTGTTTCTTTATTTCCATGTTTTTGCCTCGGACATGCAGCTTTAGGCTCAGTCTCTTAGCATGCAGACATCATGTGCAACTCTACTTTCACGAGGTTCTCGTTTGGAAACATTAAAAATCAGCCAGAGACAGTGTTTTCAGCCAACTCCATTGAACTAACATTAGCTTAATTATCTAGCTACATCTGATCAAATCTGCCAGCCAACAGTCAAGAGACATCCTCTGAAATCAAGGACCTATTATTTCACTCAGCTTTCTGTCTTTTGTGGTGTCATTTAGTGTTCACTAGTTTTCTTTGCTCTTATCTCTACGTTTCTTCTCTGGTATTGCCTCTTTCTCTTGCTGTCTATCCATCTTTGTCTGTCTTGACAGGATGTCTATATGAAGTTGTGTTTCCTGCACACATCAAAAACCACTCAGTAGTGTGTATTTTTGCTATTCCGCACACATACACACAGCTTTTGATAGGTAGGGATTTATATTTCTAAGAGCATACAAAGGGCCTTTTTTCTCAGATCTCGACAAGAATAATCAAAGGGAAGAATTTATAGATGGAGACTTTTTCCATTAAGCAGTCTGTATTTTCACATAAACACTCCCTGAAAGGCTCGCTAGTACTGCTGATCCCACTGAGATTATTATACCAACTGTGCATCTTTAAGCCACTTCCAGCTCATTGTTTTGTTTGTTGGTCCATGATGTTCTTACCAGGGGTCCTCAGAAAGGTTGGGGACCTGTGCTTAAAACTAAAACTGCTCGCTGGCACATGCTGTCATATCATTAACATTAGCTGCTGGCTACTGTTGTTTGTGCCACTTAGTTCACTTTCTCATAACACATTAGGGATGATTGCAGTGTTTTAATGGATGCAGTGAGGTATTTCGGACAGCTGGCATAGCCTGAATGAGTTCAAATGGGTGGGCGCATCCCTACTGACAACACTGGCCTTGTACACATCTAAATGTGTAAGCTTGTGAACTGTGTTGGTCTATTTGTGGTCTATACATCTCAAGCCTTCCAGATGCTGTGTAATCCAATCACAAATTAGGGGGGTGGAAGAATTATCCAGTCACAACTTGGTTGGCAAACCCTGGTAATCCAATAACAACAACAATCAATACATGCATCATAAGCAACCCCCCCGACTTCTCTCTCTTTCACATTTACACACACACACACACACACACACACACACACACACACTGTCCAATCCTGTAATCATCTCAAGTTGTTGCCAGGCCAGTGTGTTAGATTATTCATCAAGGCGGTACAGCTGCTGTGCCTTCAGGCATGTTTGCAGGATAGATCTCTTGCCTGTCCGTCTCTCCTTCAGCACAAACACACTCTATCCATCACACAGCAAATACCCCCTGGAAATAAATCATTAGCTTTGCAAATATCAGCAGTTTATCATGTACATAACTAACAGAGGCTGCACTGCTCTGCTAAATGCCCTAAAAAGAAAAATGTAGGGCCGTTTCCCCGCTTCATAACTAAACTTAATTAATTTTAAAACACATCTTTTTCTCCCCATTTTCCACTGATGCTAAGTGGGCATTTTACAACTGGGGAAAGAATGGCTGTAAACAGAGCTCTTTGAAAATGCTCAAGTACGATTGACAGAACCTCCAAAAAACACGACCACTGCGGGTATCGGGGTTTGCACGCTTATAGCACGAATACCACGCGAGCCGTTACGTGGCCTGTGTAGCCTGCTGGATTGATTCCAACAGAAATGCATCAGACGACCGAAAAACAAGGCTGAAACTCTTCCTGTGTTGACGCGCTGAGCAAGCACACTGACATTGCACAGTAACTGTGTACTGTTATCTCAAGTATGTTTGTTTTGCTGCTATGTTTTAAGCTTGTTTTCAGTGGAGAAGTGTAATGCCACATTGTCTAAATGCCATGCTGAAAGCTTTTAACCCGGGACAAGAGAAACTAGCGCTGGGTAGAGTCTATCCATGTTTACTACAGTACTGAGCCGGCGTTATGTTTTGCTGGTGTGTGGACTCGAGGCTAAAAGCGACGCCTGAGGCAGAAACACATCGGGAGTTATTTCCAAGTTGAAGAAGTGCTTTATTTTGAAAAAACTCAAACAGGTAGCTCATCAGTCCTGTCTCCGACACTCCATTGTGACTCTAGGAATCTGAAGGCCATATAAAGCAAAGAAAATATATTCAGTACCATTAAGACTGAGCAGAATATGAAGTTGGGTGATAAACAGAAGAGAAAAAGTGTTTTCACTTTGCTGTGCGACTGCGCTACGGTTAGAAAGCAGCAGAATAAAAAAAGAATGAGAGACAGAGACACAGCTGAAAGAATATTTTCCCAATCATTTAGTCTGACAGTTCATACAGTCTTGGAACTATCTGAGCAACCAGCAGAGACAGTTGTATGTGATCTTATCTCAGAAAAAGATTGAGCTGTCTTATCCTGAAACACCCTGCTCGAGTTTGGGGACGCTGATGTTGTGAGGGACGTTCATTTGTCATTAATTGCGTATTGTAACTGTGCAGCAACAGTTGGTAACACGATCCACTGACAACTAAAGAAATGTACACTATTATGTTGGCTTTTTAAATGCCACAGTAAAAAGCGTTCTTATTTTGTCACCACTTTTGCAGAAACCGTCTCGAGAGCATCACCATGGTAAAGTCTGAAAATAATAAATGTTACACTGACAGGAAAGGAAAGAAAAGAGTGGTAAGAGTACTGACTGACAGTATAAAGGGAGTACAGTAATGGCCACTGATCATTCCAGGAGAGGAAAGCTAAAAAACATACAAGTAATAGTAGACTGGCACTGGAAATCACTAGTTAACTACTTGATTTTCATGGACCAGATATAATTTGGACTGTACTGTACATACTGTCTCTTGAGCTCCCTTCCAGGAAATGGAAATCGGTGAAATGCTGAACGTTTGTATGATGTGTAAGAAAGAAAAAGAGAGAGAAGCACAAAGCTGATGTACAGTATGTAACATGTATAACACGTAGAGTGGAGGTAGGTGAGATGAGGTGGTGTGAGTCTCACTGAGGCTGTTCTGTGGTCTGCTGGTACTCTAGCTGTTAGAGTGGCAGCGGTGAACAGGTTGTGGCTGGAGTGACAACACACTTCTGATTCAACCCCCGTTTTCCCGTTCTGATTCATCAGGGAAAATCTCCACACTCATGTGTTAACGCACATTAAATTATGTTGCATAAATATACAGTACACGTCAACACACATGAACAGTTCACAAACAGCAGATGTTTTTAAAAGTATCACCATCTTAAAATAAAATCCTGTGCTTCATCCATTTTGCTTTCACACCACAAACTAACCGCACCGGAAGGAAAGGTGGGTCTCTCGCTAGCGTGCTCAACATGTGAATTTAAGCACTTTCATGCATGAGTGTATGTATCTATGTTCCATGCATGTATGTGCATTGTGACGTTGCTGGCAAGTGTGTTGTGTGATGCAGTGGCTTGGAGCCCAAGACAAATTTCCCTGCGGGACAATAAAGTATATCTTATCTTATTTCCTAACTAATAAATAAATCATAATAGTAACTTTAGCCTATATAGCTAGCTGTTAAAGTGACAGGAAGTTTCCTCCTTTCTCAGCTTATTGGAATGCAGTCACTTCAGATGTTAACGTAGCTTCCTGCTCGTACTGAGGACGTCTGGCATGTTGTAAAAAATGTGTATGAGAAGCAAGAATTAATGTTGAACTATTAGATATTGTTTGCTTGTATATTCTTCTAACTTAAAACCGCAGCGAATTAACGTTAACAGATCAACTGATCGTCAGTCATCTTTGAAAAGCGCCATTTTCCAGCTGCCGTCGAGGCTTTCGTCATACGGAAGTGGGCGTGGTTTCATCTAAACTAGGAAAAACGATAAACGCGAACCACACCAGAGTTTGTTTGAACCAAACAGGTTAGGTGTGAAAGCACCCTTAGTTGGCCAAACCTTTACCTTTATCTGCCACAACCTTTCCGTAACCTTAGAAGTACTGTAGTTGCCATGTGCAGAAATTGCAGAAAGCGAGAATTTTTAAAGCATTGGATGTAAAAGCAGTTTGGCATTTAACATAATTTTGCCGAATCGCCTGATATTGACATTCTTGTCTGGTTTTGTTTACCAGGGTGTATACGTGTAATGTTCATGACAGGTCATCTGTGATCCTGATTCACAGGACGTTGTTCACCTGTTCCACCTTGACTATCAACTCCTTACTTGTGCCGACATTGAGCAGCTAGTTGTTTTCAGTGCACCACGCTGCAAATTTTCTGATTTCCTCCCCCAATATGAAGTCTCACTGATGTTCACAAACCAGCTGCTGATAGTGTTGTCATCTGAAAACTTGACATTTGATGTCTCTCCAGGTCGGGGTGCAGCCATGGGTGCGCAGGGTGAACAAAAGGATGCTAAACACAGCCCTGGGGTGCACTTGTGTTAGGGGAGCCATGTGGAAGAGATATATCTGCCAGTCCAAACTGTCTGTGGTCTGTTGGTGAGGAAGTCCATTTCCAGAGTTGTACTCAAGCCCAGTGCTGAGCTTGCCAGCTGGTTTCAGGGGGGTAATTGTGGTGAATACTGAGCTGAAATCAACAAGCGCCATCCTGATGTAGGTTTTGATATTTTCAAGGTGTGTGAGGGCTGAGTGGAGGGCAGTGGAGATCCTCTGTGGATCTGTTGGCAGGAATGCAAACTGGTGGGGGTCCAGACTGGCTGGGATGTGGTCTTTGATGTGCAGGAGAACCAGTTACTCAAAGCCCTTCATAACAATCGGCGTGAGTGCCACAGGGCAGTTTATGATTTGGTAGTGAGAGAGTATACACCCAAGAAGAGCTGCATGGTTAAACTGTTGCCGTGGGGTGGACTTTTAATCCCGTCACACTCTCACACACTCAAGATGAAATATATAAATAATATATAATATTCTGCTAAGGTGCTCATATTACATTGCCCCAGTCTCTGATCCAGGATCCTTGACTCCATTGTGGCTTAAACTCAGAGACTTCAAGGTACCAATTCTATTAGAAATTCATGCCATGCCCTAAAAACAGCCCATATAGCTGTAAGTTCTGCGATTAACGTATCACAAATGGTCCCGCTTGAGTTTTAATTGTAATATTGTATTGTATGTGTGTTGTAAGCTTCTGTGTTGTACATTTTAATTAGTACCTGATAATATAGAATAATGTTGTCTTGTATTGTACATACTTTAATATTTTCACAAAAATGTATATTTCCCATTTTATTTGCAGCTTTGGCCATAAATGCTGTGCTGTATGTGGCATTGGTCCATGCTACTTGTCCCTGTTGAAATAAGCATATAAGATTGATTTTTATTGTATCAAACCCCATTTTGATACTATTTATGGCTGGCACTTATTCTGCTGTCGCCATTAAATGTATTAACACTTATTAGTTACCCCTCTCTCTCATGTAGTAGTTTTCACGGTCAGTGGCAGAGTCCGACATTCCCGTGCTGGAATACGGGATTCACAGGACACAGCACATGCATGTACTGCATGACATTTGGACAACAGCAGTAATTTGCATGTCATTTGTGAGCGTGCACATACATGTCACGTAATGAGCAGAGCAGAACAGCCAGTTTGAAGAGGAAATATAATTTGCATTGGTAGAAGTGTAACTACAGCAACTAAGACAAGAGGTACACGAGTTGCTTGTACTTATAATTAATGTCATTATCACCAGTAACCGCAGGTGTTAACAAATGAACCACAACAGAAATCTTAAGGATTACAACTTTGCGTGAATATTTTTTAGGGCTGAAGTTGTCAGTGGGGGATTAGGGAGTAAAAATGAGTCTTGGGGGTTTTCAGGATCTTAATAGAGTACATGCAATCTTTTTTAATGTGTTTTTAAACTAAAACCAATTCCTCTTTTCTTATTCAAAAAGAAGAAAGATATTTAGACATAGTCTGAAACACTCTGTCTGCATCTTAGCTGAAGAATACGCACATTGGCATGTTTGTATACCAGAGTCCCACTCCGAAGCCTTTCGTGTGTCATGACTGCAAGAACTTTAGGAGGACAGTAGGCCGTTTGCATTGCAGGGAAAAAGTGAAAGTTTTTTAGAGGAAAAAAACATGTGGAGAGTTTAATTCATTGATTTTCCCTGAGGTACTGCAGAAGACAAGCAACAGCACAAAAGACGGGCCGTAAACATGGCCATGTTACATGAAGCCATACAGCAGGCCTTTCCACAAGTGACTATTTTGGTCCTAAGCTGGACAATAGGCTGGACAATGGGCCTCGCCAGGGACATGGTTCAACATCTTGACGTTTATGATTTTGTTCAGGTAGCATGTCTGATGTCGCCCAGAGAAAGAAGTGGATCATTCTGCTGACAAGTTGATGAGATTGGAGACTTAAGAGCACACATTAATGTCCAGTCAGGGCTGTGGCTTTGTTGTCATTTGTCTGGTTTAGATGGTGCCTAAGGCTGCATTTCATAGCTACATGCAGCTTTTTGTTTGTTATTTTACGGTACACGCGTTGTGCAGGATATACAGAGAAACTGCACAGACAGACATTTATTTTCTCACACTACTCATGAAAAGAATAGTTTTATAAGTATTAAAATGTATGATTTATGGCATATCCTTTGTATGTGAATATACACTGTTTGTATTTTATTTTTCCTGATTATTACCACATTCATATAAATGTAATACATTATACTTTACTGTATATTATGTGCAAGTAAACTACTCAGTAACCCTTTTTATTGGTTGACTGTTCGTTGACCACATGTATGATTTCAACTCCTCGTGTCTAAAGTGAGTTCAGATTTTTTTTAGTTGAGATATTCATGACGTGTACAGTAAGATAGTAGTAGTGAGTGATCGCTGGCATCAGCTCAGGCTCAGACTGCTGTAGTTACTAAGGGGACAAAAATGAATGGCAGCAACTGTACTCAACTTTTTGTGTTTTCCCGATGCTTGACTGTCAGGCCTCACTTTAATCTGCCTCCTTCGCTTCAGTGTGACACACTGGATTGCTCAGTTTGTCGCCATTCGGCCACTCCAGTTCTGACATATTGAACCCAAAAACGCCAAACAAGATCATGAAGAAATGAAAATCTCACAAACCAACAGGTCCTCGGTTACGATAAGAAAGCTGGTGGCCGATTAAAAGTCAGCCTTTGTCTGCGAAGAATGGATTAGGTGTTTGTTGCTGTGGCCTCACAGTTTGCATGAAATATGTTCAGGAACTATGTACACAGTGTTCAGGCTGCAGCGAAGTCTAGGTACAATGAATAATTCACACTTTTCCTACAATAGAGAGCTACATGAGATCCAGAGACACCTAATGCAGGCTGTATTGCTTTTATTCTCTACTTATATAAATGAGTAATTTTATAACATGTTGTATCATCAACTCAAAATAAAGACATTTTGTAGTGACAGAGAATATATGTTTTCAGTTACAGGAGCGCAATATCAGACATACATCTGAGCAAAAAAGAAACAAAATAAGAGTGATTAGTCCTTGGATAACTAAGTGCACATCGATCAGCTAATCAATCTTTTAATCTGACAGGGACAGTAGTACAAATGAGTACAACGCACACACACAGTACTGTAGCTATTCTTGCACACAAGGTCAGATCCAGCACTTCTCATTTGTAATTCAAGTCGCAGACGGCAACATTTGACCTCACAGAAAGTGACATAACTGCAGAATACAGACGGCAAGGCATTCATTAAAACCAACTCTGAATTTAGAACTGAGGCTGAAAAGGGGAGGAATGAGGAATGAGACGGGAAGAAGGCAGCAGAGCAAGACAGAGCAGGAACTGACAAGAACAATCACAGAAGATGGAGTTGAACCTCTATTGAACAAATGCAATTGTTACTGAGAGAAAGGGAGAAATAGGGAACGGCAGAGACAGTAAGGCAGAGACAGAGACATGGACATGGATCAGGGCATTCATTAAGGGAAGATGAACATGAAAACTGTATCCTGGCAACAGAAACTAAGACTGGGAAAACTGAAAAGACCTAACAATGACTGCCTTTATCATTTCAGAAACCTGAGTTAGATTGTGTTTGTGCATGCCAACATAGTTCATGTAAAAGTGTCTCGTGTTTAAAGATTTCTGCTTCTTTAACTAAACCAACCCCCTTTGGTCTGTTTCTTGTGTTGCTGTAACACTTGAGTTCCCCCAAGGATAGAAATAATAATCTTGTCCTTAAGGAAAATGCTTTACACACACACACACACACACACATATATATATATCTATATATATATATATATATATATATATATATATATATATATAGTTTTTTTTCCTTATTGTCAACAAATACCATGAAAAGACCAAAGACCAAGACCTGCTATATCTTATTACTCTGTGCCATAAAGCTCATTGTTAAAAACATAAAGTCACCGTTGCACTGGGTGACCACTGGGTTCCTTTATTATAGTGAACATGGGCACTGTAGTTTATTTTGACTCTATCCCACATACACTGCCCTGTGGGTGTAAATACTAACTAGTGCACAAAATGTGCATTAAAGTTGTAGTCTACGATACTGGAGAAAGCTTGCTGATATTTGAACTCTTTGTCCTTTGTCCTGTCCTGTATACCGAAGTGTTTGGTGGAAACGCGACTAAAGCGTCGGTATTTGACGACCTGGGTTGGCGGCTCTACCCGACTCGCTCTGTTTGTTTCCTGTTTACAGAGCCAGGGCTGTGTAGGAGATATTCACTGAATTTGACAAAAAATTTGTTTTGGATTAGAATCGTATACTACATCTTTAATCTGCGGCTGAAAATAGTCCCCAACGAATGCGCTATTTGCTCCTGTTTGTTTTATAAAAACTACAATGAACAACTGTTTTTAAGGAATTTCTGAAAATTTATAAGATGTGACACTAATCAATCACTGGATCAAAACTGACCCAATTACTGGGTCAATATATAGTTTTGACCTTAATGTTTAGTTTTTGTTTTACTATTGGGTTATTTGCCTGAACTAAAATGTGGTTATTTTGAGCCAGTGTTGGACACAGAAAGCTCAAGCGAGCTAAATCAACAACTTTCACAGGCAAAATCGCTGGAGACAAAATATGTAGTATATGTATGCATTATCTGGGGTAAACGGCATATTACCTTTGTTGTTGTTGTGTAATTACTGCTAGTCGTCATCTCTCGAAGCCTTCAGGAGCTTTGGGTTCTGACTCTCGTGTCTCACGCCTGGTAGCATATCCAAGCGCAGTGCACTGGATGACATCAGGGTTGATTCCCACAGGATGATTAGAGAGAGGAAGCGTGGCGGCCAGTAGGGATTCTAAGGAAGGTAATCTTCACTTCTGTTATTTGGTGTTTTGTTGACATCACCGGATATCTCCACTGTCCCCTCAGAGAGAATAAAAAGAGAGAGAGAGAGAGCAGGAAAGAGAGGAAGCGTGCACGTGTCAGACGTAGCAGTAATTAGCTAATGAGGTGAATTATTCTGTGTTGTGACTGACCGCTGCTAATCCTGCACTGATAGACGCCCTTGGATGCACACATCCCCCCTGTACTGTATTGTTTAGTCACAATATCCCACCCTCCCTGTCTTCCTTTCTCACTGATTTGGTAAGTTCCTTGTCTCAACACTTCATTTTAAGCTGTCTCTCAAATGAGCTCATGTAACACACACACACACACACACACACCTCACACATCAGCGTTGGGCCATAAAATATTTAATATGGGGGTCTTGAGGGCCCTCAGAATTGATGGATCAATGAGAGCGCCAGAGCACAAAGTAATAAATAGTCCATTTTAGAGTGTTCACCCATCTACATGCCCGGGGCCATTAACTGAAAATGCACTGGCAAGACTTTCCACTTGGTATTTACAAACACACACACACACACTCAAACACACGCACATACACATCTATCTTCTGCTGATCACCGATCAACAGCCCGAGAGCGTGTTTGTAAAGCAAGTAAACAGAGGATCGTGCCGGGCATGTTCCTGCCTGCACACAACACTGTTACTTGAAGGAGGGCGGATGTGCTATCGGCTGCATGAATTAATGAAACCTCATAAGGTTTTGTGACGACTCTTGACAGTGTTTACTTCACCCGATCAATTCTTGTTACTGACCTGCCGGGCTTCCTCGCCGTGGAAACCAGCAGCTGGGCTTCCAGCTGTTTGTCTCGTCTCTCACAACGAGGCTGCTTTCATCGTTTTGAATGTTTTGATAGAAATGAACGCGGTGGTTTCTTTGAGCAATGCAGCTAATACGGTTTAAAGACTGATATTGGATTGTTTTTGGATTCTCGCCATGGATATACTGTGCAAATACTCATCTAACTACTAAAACTGAACATTTCTTTGAAGTTTTCAGCGCTATCCATAGAAGTTTGCTCTTGGCAGGACTATAAAAGTCTCATTTAGACCATGGTCAAATAGAATTCTCAATTAAAATCCAAGATACTTTGACTAGAAATAGAAATAATGCAATAATAACAGTATTTGCACATGCACACATGCATATGTGGTCAAAATGTTTTATATAAGAATCAGAACAGGCTTCATGTTCAACGTATCAGTGGTTGATGATGCTGAATGTCCACTGAGCCCATACAGGTTTAGTTCAAGTCACAAATCAGATGTTACGGAGCTGAATTCTCAAGTGAAATCAACAAATAATTTTAGTTGTCCGCCGCTCACAGTCGCATTGATCTCTCTCTCCTTCCTCTCTTTACAGACAGCAACTTTGTTCTGGGAAACGCCCAGGTGCAGTCGCTCTACCCCATCGTCTACTGCTCCGACGGTTTCTGTGAGCTCACTGGTTACGCCCGCGCCGAGCTCATGCAGAAGAGCTGCGCTTGTCACTTCCTGTACGGCCCGGAGACAAGTGACCGGTTAACGGCCCAGATCCAAGGAGCCCTGGACGAGAGGAAGGAGTTCAAGACCGAGTTGGTCTTCTACAAGAAGGAAGGTGAGACCGCACAAGCGTTCATTTGTGTATTTACTGTTACTTTGGTCTTACGTTGACTTACGTGAGACTGTTCATACAGTGTAAAAAGGAATCAATATTTGCTCAGACACTCTTCATCAGCCGCTCAACCTGAGGACAGAAGTAAATGAGGTGGTCTGGTGTACAGTTTCACATGTGTGAGCTGAAGAGCTGCAGACGAACACGGTAAGAGACAGAATCAGCAACTTAACTTTGCCAGAAGACATTTGATTCAACTCAGTATAAAAATAATCTGTTGATGGAGCCACAAATTTAATTCAAGTGAAAATTTGTACTGTGTCCATTAGTGGCCTGTTTCACACCAGGTGAAAGCACATTTCTATTGTAAACACACCACATGAACAAAGAAAACATCAGTATATTTACTTACATATACCACTACTAAGGTTTTTGGAAAACTGTGATGGTATTTACATCTGAACTATAAATGAACCCTTCAGTTGTTTAACTGGGTCAGTAACTGAGGATTTGCATCTCATAATGTTTGTCTAGCAGGCTCAGAAAGACCACTGAGCAACGCCCTTAACCCCCCGACAGCTCAAGTGGACCAGCTCAGTGGACAACAGATCACACTGTGATTGGACTGGGCAGCTTCTTCTTCTGGGATGTTCTTAAAAAGTAGAGCATTTAAGCAAAACTTATAAAGGGGGAAAAAAAGACCAACCATTCCAAAAATTCATGTGTGAAATCCTGCAGACAAACGTAATAAATACTGTAGATTTAATGCTATGCCAGATTCCGCACGTGCACGTCAGTTGACGGCGGGAATTACTGAGCCATGCATACATTAAAGGAAACCTTTTATGTACAAAGTCAACAGAGCTTTTATGTGCAATGGCTGCCTCACGTGTTTCACCGTTAAACAATCCACTCGAAGGCTCCAGCAATGAAAAGGCCATCAAAGGAGTGATTTTTAAAAGGTAAAAAACTTCACATGAAGGCCATCAGTCGATGAAAGTCTGA
>NTHP01000209.1:769037-784610 GCA_003416845.1 Oplegnathus fasciatus
GGCCCGGTCCACAAATAGGAAATGAGAGCAGAGAGAGTCACGTATAGATGGAGGAGAGACAGAGGGAGACATGGACACATCTGCTCCTCTGAGATATAACAAAGAGCAACAGAGGGTTATAAAGGCTTGTTTCTCGCAAACACACACAAATGACAAATTAGAAGTGTTTCATGCTTTTATCAGCTCTCCGTGAGCTCACATTAGCATTTGAGCTGTTCCCCAGGGGAGCAAGGAAAAGAATAAACACATTCATATCCAGTTCCCTCACTCAGATCACCACAGTTCTCTCACCAAAGCCTGGGGCATAATTTTAAAATTTCATTTTATCCACTGAGTACAGACTCATTATGTATTCATACGAACATGACTTACAGACCAGCAAATTTAAAAAGTTATGGAAAAATTGAGTAATGTTTAAAGAGTAAAATACAAACATAGAAAAGCGCATTCACTCTAACACTATTGTAATAAATACTTTTTTGGTAATAAGTGAAATATATTGGTTATGAAGTTACAGTGGTGTCAGTGGAGCCCAGCGCTACAAAAACTCCACAGGACACCTTTAACATGTATAAACACAACTACTTAAACGTCCACCCACACAGGTGGTTCTACTTCTTTTGCATGATTAGACCTCTTCTCTGGACTGAGTACAAGAGCTGCCCCTTAAATGATGATTCAAGTCATCAGCGGAGAAGACCCAGAGTTTTGAGCTGCTTCATTGTACACAGAGCGGTGCAGGAGCAACAGCATGACAGGCTGTAAACTCTGCAGTCTCAAAACGACCTCAACACAGGACTAACTGTGATGGAAGCAGAGAAGGGCGATGGAAGCGGAGGGCAGAGCGAGGCAGGGTGTCTGTTGGCTGCTCCGGCGCTCTCAGCTCTGGTGCTGACTGTCAATGAAGTCGGCTTAACTACCTTTGAACCAGACGCTGGTAAAACCTCCTCTGCTGCCGTCCAGTGTGACCGAGTGTTCGGCTGCCAGCGCTGTCAGCAGCCTGGCAGGAGGGACGCTCTGTGGTGTGCTAGGATTTTATAACTGAACTTTGAGGAGAACGCACACTTTTTATTTCTCTGACTGTGTGGAAATCTGATGTTAAGACATTTAAATGTGGGATTTCCAGGTAAAACGTGAGACTAATGTAGGTTGATATGGGAGTTCAGTGGGGGGCCGCTGCTATGCAGGTGCACTGGACTGACCTGGACAGGGGAGTAAATGATATATTCTTCATATTGTGAGGTGTGTTGAAGAAATATATATATACACATATATATGACTATTACTTCACGAGAATAAACCCCTGTTATTCTGTTGGTAATAATGTCAGTAATGATAATGCTGCGCTCTAATAATAATATAATAATGAACTGATATATATTAATGACAGCCTTTCCTTCTTTATCACTATACTCTGCTTGTAGTTATGCATGGAGAGGACAGGAGATAGTACATTCTGTTTCAGCTGCTATTGTTTAACTTCGTGTTCCAGTCAAACAGGGACAAATCCAACCACAATATGGCTGATGTTTTTATTGAGGCAATCCTCCCGCTTGTTTAAATGCATTATTTACATGCATGATCCCCTGTTGGGAGTTAGTCTCAGGGTTGCAGGGAACAGTATGCAATGTACCAAATGCAGCCCACAAAGTCACAAGTCAGAGATTACAGGTGAGTAACAGAAAACCAAAACAGCTCGTTTTAGCCTGATTTCATGTATTTATGCAGCAGCCAGCAGGGGGTTACTTGTCTGGTTCGATAGCCTTATTTAAAGGTTAACGCTGGCGATATTCAGCACGTTTCTTATTGTCAGCAAATCCCATGAAAACACTAAAACCAACAATGAATTGATCCTAATAACAAGTGATGTCTGTGTAGCCAAAGTCTGATATATCTTCTTCCTCAGACCTTCATCAATGAGCCACACTGTTGCACTGGGTGACATTTTCCTTCACTACCACGAACGCACACACTGTAGTTTATTTTGACTCAGTCCCACTTACACTACCCTCACTAGTCCTCACTAACTAGTGCATCAAATGTGTATTAATCCACGGCTGAAAATAGTCCCCAAGAAATGCACTACTTACTCCCATTTGGGTAACGTTAGCTAAAAACTACAATGACCAGCTGTTTAAGGAAATTACTTTTTTTTTTAAAGAATAAAATTATACATTTGTAAGCAGCTTTTTAAGATTCACATCTTCAGTAGGACAGAATGGGCTTTGGGCTGAGTGTCACAGTTAGAAAAGGGAAGTCAGAAAGTACTGAGAGACAGACTCACACATTGTTGTTTTGTTTCTTTTGAATGGGATTTGCTTACAATAAGAAACTTACATTATAACACCAAGCTGGCGTGACAAGCTTTAATTATATGTTTCGTCCATCGATTGATTACACTGAACCTGGATCCAAGTTCGTAAAGATTAAAGAGCATCTTAACCTCCAGTGGTTTAACTTCTCACATTGTGGCAGTGATGCACAGGTGGACTCCAGGGCCCTGTGACATCACTGTTGGGTGTGGTTACAGGTGCATACAAAGCTTCTGACCTCACCCAACAGTAATGCTGGATGTGATTAGAGGTTTCGGCCAGAGAGGGCAGGGAAACACTGCTTTTCAGCCTTTTTAAAGTCAGTTGATTTTAACAAACCTTTGAGAGTAATTTTGAACCGTATATTTTTACCAACTTATTAAACAAAAGTGTATACAAAAAACACTAATACTGATTTAATTCAGATTGTAAACATCTGCTGGACTCCTCTTAGCAATACCATCACAAAGACAGACAGCTTAAACGACGTATGTTCGACTGTGGTAACAAATGTTATCAGAGCCCAAACGCTCACTTGGCAAGGCAGTCAGAAGAATCTCATATAGTGAAGGTCTACGTGTTTTCTGTAGTACTCTAGTTCTCAGTTGAGGCACGGATTTGTGGAGCTTTAAAGTGAATCTATACTTCTCCTTCAATCTCCCTCCGCAACCGACTCCCATGTGGATCTACTGAGTTCTCAGGGTATAGATTGCACAGAAAACGCAGCTTTTCATCCAGGCTGAAGGGCCGCTATGAATACAGTCTCATTATGAATGTAATTTAGTCACAATGGAAAAGTTCTGGGATGACGTTAGCAATGTTATGACTGACACACACGGTCTCTGAGGGGAAAAAAATACTTAAAAACCTTGTTTAGACGACATGAACGTGAACACGGATGTTATACAAACCATGTGTTAGTGAGAGACGTTGTGAAAAAGAAGTCAGTTCATCCATTCGTGCATCCTCTTCTTCTCTGAGCACCTAATTTAAGTGTGTTCTGAGGGCCAGCTCGGTACCTCAGCCGACATGTTTTTCGCACAACATGCAGCAAAATCACGGGGATTTAAACATCAGAGCTCAGCCTGGCCTTCACTGTCACTGACTCACTCACACATAGCTTCCATATGGCCTCTCATGGTGCTCGCAGTGATCTGAGTCACTCCAAACGAAGGACACAGAAAATATTTGAAGATTAATTTACTCTGGTGTTGACCCATGTTCCGCTTAAAATTAATCATACAAAATTTGAACACGTGAACACATAGAGGTGACAAAGACCTAATGTTCCAGTTAGCGTTCAGTTTCTCAGTTACCGATCTTCCAGATGGGTGTTTTATTGTCTCGACTTGGCCTGATGACTTACTTATTCACACTATCTTGACTAAAGGCAGACGTGTGAGCTTACAGTACTGTAAGGTGACATTACCGACACAAACACACAATGCCGGTTAGTCTAGAAGTCTTACATACCCTGATTTTGGTTTGCAGGCTGTGATTGGACAAATAAGGGTTTTAACAAAAGCTCAAAAGGTTGTACTTCATGCATTCTGTCATAAATTATCATAAAGTGTTGGACAAATTGAACCTCATGATGGCGTTAGTTGAAAAGTCAGAGGATCACCAAAGTTATTACATTTCACCGGAGGGGGAAAATGAATGTCTGAACTAAATTTCATGGCGCTCCATCCAACAGCTGTTGAGATATTTCACTCACAACCACAAATTTCACAGATTTCAGAGATTTCAGGCTTGATCAAAGTGGTGGACTGACCCACTGACTGCCACTGCAATCCAATATAGATTTTTTCCTAAATAGGTGTTTCCCATCTCACTGCAGTGTGTGTGATGTGTGTGTGATGTGTGTGTACATGACAGTAAGCAATTAGATTACCTGTAAGTATTATTTATCACATCATTTATATTTGGGTATCAGCAGTGTGTGGCTGGTTAAAGTCACTTTCTCTCCGCCGCTAATTGGAAAATAAACAAATGAAAATAACATGAAACTCAATCCATTAGTGACACACTGTGCACCCAGCATTATGTATTACATCACTGTGCATGTTCATACACACCTACACTTTCTGTGTAGAAGTAGTTAGTCCTCCACAGGCTGTACAGAATATATTGTGGGCAGGACGTTGTCCTCAGGGCTGTAAATGTAGTTTGTATCATCATTTAATTGCAGTGTCACATCACCAAACTTGTGAAAGGAGACTGAGGAAAAGCAGCTGATTAGAAAAACAAACCAGTGGTCACCAAATTGTTACTATAAAAGCCTTTCCTGTGGATATTATTGCACATTATATTATTTTATTATTGGATAATATTTATAGTGTAACATACAGATCTTTGTAGGTTGTGCTGAGAAATAAGAGCTGATGTTATTTTGCTTGCTAATAAATAGCGGATCATATTCTAATGTACCTTTTGAGTGGAAAAGATGCACTGACTGTGTGTGTTTGCACTTGTGTTTTTCTCTCCAGGTACACAGTTCTGGTGTCTTCTGGACATCGTACCTATTAAGAATGAAAAAGGTGAGGTGGTTCTGTTCCTCGTGTCCCACAAAGACATCACTGACAAGAAGAAGGACCAGGATCCTGAGCAAGGACCTGACACGGGTGAGTTTATATACTGTAATGGTACTGATATAATGGTAAAGAACACCTTAAACATTGACTTGTATCTGGGAACCTAAAAAACAAGTTTGGGTCAAGTCCTCGAAATGAGGCCCTGAAGTAAGGTACTCTCATGTCCTGTTTTACGGTTCTCCTTTAAATCTCCTTTAACGCTGATATTCCTACAGTGTCATCTTAACTCCGCTAACCAATGACTTTTGCCATGCCAGCTGCACCTCACAGTCTTCATCAGTGAGTGTTGTCTTAGTTTTTGTGACCCGCTTTGTTATCACATGTTCCACATTTGATGACAACTGAGCAACTTCGTGCTGAACACCATGAGATACAGTTGAATGCTCCGGAAAAATGCTGATCCCAAGGTCAAGAATGACCCTTCGCGCTCTGGAGTTCATAATGTTTTAACTGAATATTTGCATGTTGAATATATTATACCTATAGCTATATCTGTAATCTATAAATCTGTTTAGCAGAGGATTGAAAAACACACATTTAACGTGCTTGGGGCACCTTATATTTATATTTTCATTTTATCAGCAGTGTTGCATTTTAGTAACTGGTGTGCTTTTCATGTTTGACACTGGCTGATTCCAATAAAAAGGACGCTTCCTCACAAACTTCCATGACGACTGTTGTGGCTGTGTAGTTTGAGCCGAATTTTAATTACCCTTCACCGCTGGAGAGGACGACGGCATGCAGAACATTTTGCCTTTCAGCTGTTAAGTGCCACTGCAGTTATTGTAATTTCAAGCAAACAACAATTAAGCATCAATTAATCATTTTTTTCATCCTGTGCCTTTTCCCCAGCGTAAATATCACCCTGATTAAATAAGTGTGTCTGTCAATTTGAATATTACATTAATATTAATGACTGCCTCTATTAAATGCACATGGTTCTGTCAGAGATGACACACAGCTCGCCACCCAATATGATATCACAGATACTTGATGGGGGAGGTCACAATTTAAATTACTAGTGAGTTAATTAGAAGCAGTCAGGAATTAATTGTTGGCAGGAAATATGCAAAATCTTTTTTTTACACTGGTTGACGTTAAGACTTCAGGAAATGAAAATACATCTTGCGAATGGATTGGTCTTAAAATATTCTTCTATCTAAGTTATCTAAAAATAACTGTTCAACAGCATGAGTCATTTCAGCAACATGTGTTTAACTGACAAAGGCCTCTATCAGCCGTAGTTATGACGGGACCGAAGGAGGAAATCAGGTGACGTTATGGTAGAGCAACAAAGTCCACGTAGGGAGGAGGTCAGGGGAGAAGGGTCCAACTGCAGACCCCACGGCTGGGGACCCCAGGGCTGCAAGCCAATAGGAAGAGAGCAGGGTCCCCACATGTGAAATGCATCACTTCCTTCAGCTTTATCTTTTTAAACTTTTAAAGTTTTTTATTTTGCCAGATTTGAAAATGGTTATGTTTCTCCGCTCAAGACTTTAAGTAGTGTTAATGTGTTGTTTTCTGCCAGGTAAAAAACTAGCTAAATATCCTTATTGTTGTGTGTTAGGTACAAAATATATAAAATAATAATATATAATACTTATTACTAAAGTAACTAAAAAATAAAACCTGGTTGATGTTACATAAAGTGCAGGTGATGTTGCCTGTTGGAGAAGCTAACACTCACAGTACGTTAGCCCTATAAAACCCTGTGAAACAGATTGTGATATCACATATCCTCTGGGAAAAACTGAAAACATAAACCTCTCTTGTGTTGTTAGTATCAGTGTTTGACTTTGATGAATTATGTGCTTCTAAACTCGTACTGCTTTCTTAACATAAAATATGGAGATTAAAAAACATATTCTTCAGTCTTTTTAAACTTCCTGCTCAAGATAAAAAGGTAACAGTACTGTTACTTCACTGACAAACAAAAGTCACCAAATACAACAAGTTCATCTTTAACAGCACATTAGCTGAGTAATGTTTAGTGTCAGTATTAAGTTGGATCCTGCTCTATTTTTTTCCACACCTTGCTAATGTTAAAATGCTAACGTCAGTTACAAATGTCTTTAAAACAGACTGAAGATAAAGTTCGGCCCCATAATACCTGAACATTTTCACTTTTTGTGTGGCTTTCTTTCATGGCTAATTTAACTCATTTTCACTCAGAATGAGAGATAAAAGTAGCAGCTTATTTGCTTTTATACTTTTGTGGCAGAAAAGGAAGCGATGCATCTCACGTATGGGGACTCCATGAGGTCCGCAGTTGGACCCTCTTGGGTCAGCGTGGATGGATGGGTCAACAAAACATCAGACTTAACACGAGGGACCACAATCGTTCCCTAACCTTAACAAAGTACTTATTTTAACCCAAACCATGATCTTTCCCTTAACCTAACCAAGTCGTTTTTGTGCCAGACCTAACTAAACCTTAATTAACTAAACCTTAATTAACCATAGCGTTGTCACATAAAAAAACCCATTTATTTTTCAGCAGTGATTTTAGATTTGGTTTTGGAAGGCACAGGCGGATGATGTTGTCCTGGAGCATCACGTCAGAGAACACCTCTATGTGTTGTTCTAGCGGGCATTGACAAACAAGTGGCTGTCTTTTAATTTTGGAGAATTTATTGATAATAGTCTATTTCAAGTTTTGACTTACATTGTTGAAAGCAATTCTGTGCTCCTTGAAAACCTGGTTTTTAACCTGCAGGGTTTCAAAATCTAATTATCCAGGATACTGCACCTGTAGGATTTATAAAGTGAGCCCCAAGCCAGGTTAGTCCCCCGTCCATTATGAGATTTTTTTGCCTGTGGCCTAAAAGTCAGTTCGCCTACCTGACATAACATCCGACTAATAAAAAGATATTTAGCTGTAAATGTGTTGGTTGCTTGGTTGTATTTCTGACCCTCCATCAGTCGCTGCCCAGAGCTGTTTGCAGTGTGCAGCATGCAAAGCTGAAAGAGCAGATTTGAATGTCTCAGAGGTGTGTGTTGAGCCTGTGAAGGGAATGTCTTGAATCACTTCACTTTAGCGCTCAAAAACTCTGTATTCAATGTTGTGAAATCCTGCAGACATTATACTGCAAACATTGAATACACACTTATTACAGACATTCAAATCTTACTTTTAAACTTCCAAATCCTGCTGCCGGCACAAGCTGAGTTCAGCACAGACAATCTGAGAGCTGAATACCGACCCTGTAAAGAGACAGCGAGAGAAGCGGAGTAATCAAGACTCTTAAGATGAAGTGGAGTGTTTAAAATTTTAGTTTTTTTAGATTGGCTTTCAGAGCTGCTGTCTGTAGTGCTTCCTGGTGGGAAAGAGCACCTGCTTGAAATCACTTACCCAATTTTCCCCCACTTGCCCAGGCTCTCTCATTTGACTGAATATCTCATTGCCTTCAGCCGAAATGATTGAAGCCTGCTTTCATATACTCTGGCTGTGTTTTACACACCGCTTGAGTTATTACATTTTAAATTCAAGCTCCCAAATTTGGAGTGCAGTACACACCACAGGGGACAGAGGACAAACAACAAAATAGACGGAAAGGGAAGGCGAGAGAGTGACAAAAGAGGATTTAAATGGCTTCTATTTCTGATTCATCACTGAGACATGACTGTAACCATTAACGTAACATTCGGGTTTCTGCTAAATCAAGCACCCCTGGATGTGAGGAGAAAATGAAAGGGGGGTAAAAGTGACAAACAACCTGAAAATGAAGGAAAGGAAAGACTTTGACATTTACGATGTGATGAGTTGACACAAACAATCACATTTACCTGCTTCTGCTGCTCAGTGGGAGTCTCCTGACTCCCAGAACGGCTCACTTGGCACTTAGCCCAGCGTGATGTGCCTTTTCAAAACGCAGGATCGGTTAGTGAGATGGCAGGGGAATGAGACGGACTGAAAAAGACAAGGAACACATTTATGAGCAAAAGAAATCAAAGAAAAAGAGACTTTGACTGCTTCATTGTGCTCAAAAGCTTTGTACTCAAACACTCACAAAAGTACCTTTTTAAAAACAGACACACACTGGTAAAGCTCTACAACCTGTTCACACACATGCACACTGTGTTAATTGACTGTATTAATAATTTAAAATGTATAGCCATCCCACTTTCCCCAGCAGCACACACAGGCTCCCCCAGAGAACACGCTGTATATTCTGAAAAGCAGCACTGTCAGTAATCACAGCATGATAAGAAGAATCTGCCCTAAGGCGTGTAAATACCATTTCCTTCTTTTACATTTCACTCCCTAATACAGCCTACAGCAAATGCATGTGAAGCATCCCAACTGTTTGAAATCCATCCTGGATACCATGAACAAATCAAATTTACTGGCTGAAAATGAAAATGATTTGGTTACAGGGGTGGGTATTTGCCAAGCATGACATCATATTATGGACAGGAACAATCATAATAGGAAATGTAAAGTGGAAATGGGGAGAACAAGAAAAGGTTTTCTGTCTTGATGATGGCTTCACAGAAGTCAACTCCCTTAATCTACCTCCTTCACTTCTGAGGCCGCTGTACTGTACCTTACCTGATCTTATCTTTCATTATTCAGTAAATGACAAAAAGGATGACATGAGTTGGATGTTGGAGGTGTGCAGCCATTATTACTGACTCTGCTCTGTAAATACAGATCTGGATCTCAGCCCAGATCATGAAATTCTGCCTAAAGAACACCTTGTTTAGTCAATAAAGAGTCACAAAGGCAGACAGCCGGTCAATATCATATCAAATATTTACACAAGAACTTGAGCAGCTTGTGTACCTCAGAATATTGAGCTGGCACAGAGGAGTTGTGATCTAACATAAAGGGAATAAAAACATGAAGGTATGACCCATGTGAGACTGTAGGTTGCTTCACTGAGGCAGCGTCATGGTATAACTTGATTTTCATGCGGTTTAAGACATGGCACAGGTTATATTTTCACTGCCTCTGACCTATAAAAGACGTTAAAGCACCATCTCTGGGCGAAGAGCAGCCAGCGTTTCAGTCAACATGTGAAGGATAGCGCAGAGCTTGGTTTAAATTCTTGCCCCGCGCTGTGGATTGTTTCTCAGCATGTTACCGTCTCCTCCACAGATGAGGAGACAGGTCTGGAGGTGCATCAGGTAACTCGCCCTCCAGGCTTCAACGCCAACCGGCGCCGCAGCAGAGCCGTTCTCTATCACCTGTCAGGACACCTGCAGAAACAAGACAAGAGCAAACTCAAGATCAACAATGTAAGTTTCTCTGCATTTGTCTACACTGGTGCATCGATACAAAAGCGTCTAATCTACTGGGCTAACTTTGTGGTCAGTAACTACACCGGTTCATTATGTTTCATCTCATATTTTTGGAGCAATAAGATGTATTGTATGCCAAACTGGCCCCAGACTGCCTCTCATGTAATCATTATTTTTACTTTTGAGACTTTTGCATTGATGATTACATTCAAGTCACAGAGGTAAGGATGTTTCTCTGAAGGATAAATATAGTACAAGCCAGACTTTAAAAACCCCTACAGGTTGTACAACAACAAACAACCTGTTTTGAGGACATTTCCAGATTCTTCAAAGACTCATTCCAGATGGAATAAAAAGTTATTCCTGCTTTACAATAAAAAGAAGTTTGTTTAATTGTTTCCCAAGTTGCAACACAGTTTCTTAAACCAAACAACAAGGTAGGATCTCTCAAAGTCTGGCGTGTGTTAACATTATCATATGATACAGCACGCGTACTGTAGTCCAGTGCGACTGCGACACCACAAAGACTTCGAGGGTCCGAATCGGGGGATGATCACTGGAGCAGCCCAGTGTTGTGGTATTTGTGTGTCCACCACACTGTAGGTCTGCTGCAGTACAGTGGGCAGCACACACCCTGACAGATGGCGTGAAGGTCACCAGATTTGTCCTCACTTCTGTGTGACTTTGGGGGAAAAGAGCTCTGCATTTCGCTGATGTCGGTGATAAAACAAACATGCAGACCTGTGCGGTTTGAATCCTGCAAGTGTGACGCCCACTTCCTGAGAGGTTATTTTTAGGGATCATTATTTTTGTTTTTCATTTACTTAAACAGGGAATTTATCTCTTTTTATAATACAGTATGTTGCACAAACATTTTGTAGTTTAACCTTTTTATATGAGCAGCTCATTTTTGTCTTCACTTTCATTTTCTGGGTGATCATTGCAAGAATACCGTTTACCATAAGCAGTGTCCTCAAGCAGGAAACATACCAACTGTCTGATTCATGAAGACGTAAAATCAGGGTTAAAATCAGTTTAAACCGATCTGGTCCTTTCATAAATTACAGATATCTCTCAGTGAAAATACTGTATGTGTGCAAGATAAGTATCCGCTTGAAACTAATGTTCCCATTTTTCTTCTTAAGTGTCTCCTCAAGTTATGAAGAACATTTTTCCACAGTATTTGACTGTGCAAACTCTGCAATATAACACAGTTAAAGATGCGAGACAAGGTTTTTATGGCTGCAGTGTTACATTAAATGGAAACCTCTAAATGTGCTGTGAATCATTTTATTCACACTGTAATGCAGCCTGCATACAGGACAGTACTTGACACTGTTGGAGACCTTGGGATCTTGGCTAAGTGTGTGCATAAGGACATGTTATTGTGTGCAGGTGTGTGTGTGTGTGTGTTTTGGGTAGAGGGATAAAAAGAGCGTGTCAACCTCTCTCTCCCTGTCGTCCAATCCAGAACATGTTCGGGGAGAAGCCTCCGATCCCGGAGTACAAAGTAGCAGCCATTCAGAAATCTCGCTTCATCCTGCTCCACTACGGAACCTTCAAGGCCGGCTGGGATTGGTTGATTCTGCTGGCGACCTTCTACGTGGCCGTCACCGTGCCCTATAACGTGTGTTTCACAGTGGTGGGAGGGCGGGACGAAGGGAGCAGCAGTGCCCCTCGAAGCCCGCCCAGCGTCAGTGACATCCTTGTGGAGATCTTGTTTATTTTAGGTGAGAGAGCGTTCTGTTTGTTTGCCCCAGAGCCAAATTAACTCCTTTCATGACAAACACTCAGTGAGGACACATTCAAGCTGATGTTAGCACTTGCTCTATAAGTGCTTTCTTTTATCAAACACCAATGCGAGCTTCAGTAATTAACTTAATGATTGTAGAGGGTGGTGATTTGTTCATCAAATGCCCCTGATGGGAAGCTCATCAGTAATAATAAAAGTTTCGTCAAAGTTTTTTAATGACGCATACAGAGCAGTGAAAGGATATGAGCCATTCACAATAGACCATTACGTCTCATTGCTAAGTCATTTCCTAGAAAACAACAGGCCTCTTTGTTCCCAGTCTTGTCCATCCAGCTGTAGGAAACTTGTATTAGTGCTCTTCAATGGACAATTTGCCTTAATGGAAAAGAGCGAACAGAAGCCCTCCATCAACAAACTTCTGCAATGAAATTATACAAGCCACCCGCAGTTAAATGGCTGACTCCTGTCAGTCGATATCCCATTTGTTAGAACTAATAGGCCAGCCTGTTTATCAATACGTTCACTCAGCGAACAATGGTGGATTGAAATGTGCCATCGGGCTTTACGATTACTCGTTTGTTGATGTTAATAAGTTGCTTTTCATTAATTAACCACATCCCAAAGACCTGGAAGACGGAATAGTGGGTTAACTTAAGAGCCGTGCTGGTGGTTTTGTCATGTTTTAGCCATTTAACAACAAACTGCATATTCTGTATCTGACGTCACTGCTTTCAGACAGAGTTTAGTTCCTGTTAAAGCCAGGACTAAACTGTAGGAGACTCGAAAACCTGCTTGAAATGGGTAATTAATCACAGTGAACATTTTGTCCCCTTAACTTTTCTGCCAATGAGACATTATTGTTCCATGAAAGAGAGGTGGGAACAAGGACCATTCTGAAAATTATTGGAGCGTTCAAGGGGAAGATTTAAGACTTATCTGTGGAGTTGCAACTGGAAACTGTCCCTGCTTGTAAGTTTGACACTTGAAGGCTGTTTTCACATCCATCTGCTGGAGGAGGAAAGTTTCTGTGTTTACCTTAAATGTGAGTTTAACACATGAACACATGAGCATGATTTTACTGCACACAACTAGTTTGGAAACAAATCGTGGTCCGATATGCAAGTCTGATGTGGAAACTCAAAGCCTGGTGGACTTTTCAGCGAATTAGGAGACGTCAATCCAGCAGTTAAACTTTTGAAAAGAACAATTTTTAGTATTTTAATATTCATAGATTCTGGATTTTTCACTGAGGAAGAAAGAGTAGATGTAATTTTAAGAATTTTTCACAGGGTGATTGAACTCATCAGACACAAATTATCATAAATCATTTGGTATTTAAAAGATGTCTGGAGGGTATATTTAAGTATTTATCTATTGGGTTTCATATTGTATTGAAAGAATTGGAAATCAGTGGCTCCCTGGAAGGTAAAAAGTAAATCTATAAACTGATTTTCGAGTCCCTGAAAGGTCAGATCTGGTCAGTGTTTTAAATTGTGCCTAATGGAATAAAGACCTTTAGTTTAACTTTTCTATTTGCTCGGCCCAAGAGTGCCTGAAATAAGTTTTTATTTTTTTCTGTGACCAGTTTTGCAACTTCAAGGGCACCGTCGAAGTTCTCTGGACATCCTGTCTGTGAGACTGACTCAGCACGGCCTCTGCATTGTTTTTGTGTGTTTTTTTTTAATCAATCTGCTAAAACATGCTGAAGCTCTAGCACGGTCCTTTTTAAAGTAAAGGTTACTACCAAAACAGCCAGTTTATGAATGGCTGACATCTTGTTTTCTGTAACCGTTGCTCTGTATGTTCATCACCATGTAACAGTAATTTGTCACTTTGTTGTTGGTAATTCCTGCCGTCGGCTTCAGCTGTTGTTGTTGTCCTCTGCAGACATATTGCTGAACTTTCGAACGACTTTTGTGAGCACGTCGGGTCAGGTCGTGTACGACGCCCGCTCCATCTGCGTTCACTACGTCACCACTTGGCTCTTTGTCGATCTCATTGCCGCCCTGCCCTTTGACCTGCTGTATGCTTTCAACGTCAGCGTGGTGAGTCTCCTCTGTGTGTGTTATTGTGTGTCTGTCTGTGGACATTTGTCTGTCAGGCTACTTAATTCCCCCTTTTTTGTTTTTCTAGGGAAGAAAAACACTTGAATGTGGACGTACACTCTGTGTTCTGCATTCATTATCCACACTAATACACCAGAAAGGGAGAATTAATGCATAATGTCACAGGCTCCCTTGTGAATTTATTAGATCAACATTTCATCCAAACTGATGCTCATGAGAGAAACAAATGGCACAGAGCCAATCTGATGTTAGTGCACATACTGCAGGTCTCATTAATTTGTATTTTCATGCTCACAATCCTAAAGATTATTTGAACTGCGGGATGAATTACTACACATGCATGCAAAATGAGCATTAAGACTCATTTTTAAATTCTAATTTGGAGTTGAAAAATGTTCGATTTCATATGGAGAATAAATTAAAGATCCATCTTTTGAATTAAACTGTCAGCTACACCAACAAATTATTAATAGCACATGATGAATAAAGCTGTCACGTTTTAAGAATACTCTGCAATTAGATCCTTGAGTTTGAAAATGATAGCACTTTTTAAGAATGGTTCCTTTTATATTATATTGAAGTAATACTGGAGACTGTGTGTGTGTGAACCGGTGTGATATCTATCTGTGCAGTACTTCGGGGTCCACCTGTTGAAGACGGTGCGGCTGCTTCGGTTACTGCGGCTGCTGCAGAAGCTGGAGCGATACTCCCAGTACAGCGCGGTGGTTCTCACTCTGCTCATGTCCATGTTCGCCCTGCTGGCCCACTGGATGGCCTGCGTCTGGTACTTCATAGGTCGCAGGGAGATCGAAAGTCCTGGCTCCTGGGATATTGGTGAGTACACACTTTTTTTCACCCACACACAGTGTTGGAAAGTAGCGAAGTACATTTACTCAAGAGCTGTACTTAAGTATAGTTTTGAGGTACATTTACTTTTTGATTTTATACTACGTTTGACTTCTACTCCACTACCTTTATTATTTGATACCTATTATTTTAAAAAATTGTTCATACAAAACATGCCATCATCATATTAAATAAGATGCGTTGTTATAGAAGAAAATGTCCTAAACTATATAAATTAGTTTAAAAAATTAATAAAAAATAAAATTGTACTTACATGTTAATGTATCAATAATAATAATCCTGTAGTATTTCTAAAAATATAAACCTTAATTATGCATAATACTTTAAGTACATTTTGTTGCTAATACTTGTGTACTTTTAGTCAAGTAAAATTTTGAATGCCGGACTTTTTTGTAAGTATTTTTAAATTGTTGCTACTTTTACTTAAAGAAACAGGCTGATTCACTTTCTAGCCGACAGTTTGATGAGAAGATCGAAAACACTCTCATGTGTGTCCGTTAAAACATTAAACTACTGTCAGCAGTCAGTTAGCTTAGCTTAGCATAAAGACTGGAAACAGAGGGAAACAGCTAGCCTGGCTCTGTCTGAAAGTAATAAAATCTGCCTGCCAGCACCTCTAAAGCTCACTAATTAAAACATTATCTTGTTTGTTTAATCCGTACCAAAATCAAAGGGTAAAAACGACGTGTTGTTGTTGTTTTAGAGAGGTTATGTGGGGGAGGAGTTACTTCCTGGAG
>NTHP01000209.1:797504-817432 GCA_003416845.1 Oplegnathus fasciatus
ATATGTAACAAATCACATACTTCAGACAACGACTACTGTGTGTGCTCGACATTTCCTGGATGAAAAAGTAATGAAATCTGCTGTTTTCCAGTGAAAAAACTTGTGCCTTCTTAAATTTTAATGTTATAACACTAATACTGAGTGTGCTGGATCTGTTAGTAGCCTATATAATCCCAGCCCCATGAATATTAATCCACAGGTGAAGCAGGTTCCAACAAATATGCTGTTTACTGCTGTAAAGTCCAGCTGTATTTTTAAAAATCAAACTGTATATTTTGACTCAGTGGTTCCTACTGAAGATTTACATCTTCACCACACTGAGCGTGAGACTTAATGCAACTGACGGAGTGTAGTCAGACAGTGTTGAGAGACGAACTAACACACTGTTGATTTGGTCGTTTCATGGGATTTGTTGGCAATAAGAAAAACATAGAATAAAGCTATCCTTATTCTTTGATTAAATTCGGGTTTGGGAGTGGGTGTTTTTTGTGTTGCATTGATTTTTAATAACCTTGAATTCACAGCGATGTGTGTCGTCTCCCTCAAAGCAGAGCGAGCTAAGCAAAACAGAGAAAGGAAGAGATGAGAGTAAAGAGAAGAGACTACAGCTTCATTAATCTCTCTAAATTTTAACCTCTCTCGTGGTGAGCTGGCCTGAAGCAGTGAGTGCCCTTCAGCTGTAACTCAAAGATATTTAAACATTTTTACACCAGAGTTTTCCTAAATGTGAGGTGGGTCACCCCGCCTGAAGGAGCAGTCATCCTAAAATAATGTCAATAGTCTGGGTGTCGGTGGACTGTGTCAGTGTCCTGTGGTCTGAACGCTGCTTCGGCAGCTTTTCTACTTGGGCAAGAATTAAATTTAGGGAGAGAAAGCACTCCGCAGCACAGTCAGGAAAGCACATTATAGAAGAGATAGTTCCAGTCCTCACTGGCTGGTTGCTGGTTAACTGTTTTAACAGTCAAACCTGACTGTGACTGTGGACCCACACCAAGAGTCAAACTGGGATTAGAGCTGTTTTGGGTTTTAGAATAATAATAATTTAGTTTTTCTTATTAGTGTTTTGTTTACTAGAAATAAAAGATTTATTCAACGTTGGGATTCTTGTATTTGAGTAGTGTGTTACTGCCATTTTGTGAAAGCAGTAATCCACTTGAGGCAGTGCTTTACAGTGGTTTTAGAGATGCTAAGTCCTTTTAAGCTCTGTGCTCTTTAACTTCTTGGGGCTTATAAAGACGTCCTATGAAGCTCCCTGCTGCACAGAAGCATTATGGGATTTTCTTGAGGGCCAGTTTAGATAAAAGCCAATCAAATAACTGTAATTAAATCTGTATCATACTAAAAGCACACGACCCGTCCTCTGTCTCCAGCACTGATGCATGCAGTGGTGTTTGGTAACGTGACGGCCATCATCCAGAGGATGTACTCCCGCCGCTCGCTCTACCACACCCGCACCAAGGACCTGAAGGACTTCATCAGGGTCCATCGGCTGCCCAAGGCTTTGGAGCAGCGCATGCTGGAGTGTTTCCAGACCACCTGGTCGGTCAACAACGGAATAGACGTCAGTGAGGTGAGGAGAGAGCGACTTACATTCACCTCAACACACCTGCAACACAAACGCATATGAGTGTGTGAATATTGCTCTCTTCTTACTGATTTCATAAACACATTTTTCCAATTTAAACTTTCCCTATGTATTAACATTAAAGGGTCATTTCACTCAAATACTCTCTTATCACAAGTGTTTTGTAGCCCTGCAAATAGAGTCAGTTCCAGTTGTTCAGGTTTTAAGATTTCTGCTGCAACACAAATACAACAGAGCAACAAGAAGCCGTTCCTGATTACTCAAAATCCACAAATCGTACTGTTGTCAGTTTAAATCATTCAGAAGGAACTAATTCCCAAAACAGACTCTGACCAGGGGTGAGCGGGGAAATAGGTGTTTGTTTTCTGTTTGTTCCATGTTAGCTGAACTGAGCCTTCATTCCCCCTTTAAAGATGTTTTATTAAAATAACTTGATCAAGAGTGTGAACTGCATGTTTTTCTTCACAAGTGATTACTTTTTGTTGTGCAAATGAATGTCAGTTAAACTTTATCAGAAGTTTTACACACAGTCGACACGAGGCTCTCACGAGGAGGACAGGCTTCTGACCTGTCGGCTTGATGAGCATCACGTTTTTCTTTTCCTTCCTGTCAAAAATCTTTCCATCTTTACTTTACTATCACTTTGCTTCCAGAATAAATCTTGATAACCTGAATCCTGCAAGAAAAGCGAAGGTGGAACTAATCGTTGATAATTATGGTTTGTGCCACCAGTTAATGCAGTGCAGCAGTAATGTCATTAGTGACACCTGTGTTTGACAGGTCAGAAAGGTTTATTCTACTTCTTTCATTCACATGTTTTCCTTTAGTCACATGTTTGGGAACGGCTGCTTCAGGTAATTAAAGATGGTGGAGTTTTGTGAAAGGCTGTTTAGTTGAAGCGGCCATTGCAAGTCTTAGAAAATTGTGAACTCCCTCTCGCTTTGCAGCTACTGAAGGACTTCCCAGACGAGCTGAGGGCCGACATCGCCATGCACCTGAACAAGGAGCTGCTCCAGCTGCCCCTGTTCGAGTCGGCCAGCAGGGGCTGCCTGCGCTCCCTCTCCCTCATTATCAAGACCTCCTTCTGCGCTCCGGGCGAGTTCCTCATCCGGCAGGGAGACGCCCTGCAGGCCATCTACTTCGTCTGCTCGGGGTCCATGGAGGTCCTGAAAGACAACACTGTGCTGGCCATACTGGGTAAGTCAGAGGAGCAGGTTACAGATAGGAAAGGTCTTGTACGTGTTGTGGATCCTTGAAGTCTTGATTTGGACACAAGAAGCTATTCAGTAAGATTTAACTTAATTTAAATACTAAGGACAGATACTGGAATTCTGTGGAGTGCGTATAAAAGCAACAAGTGGGTCTTCTGAGCCAAACAAAAATCTGAAATAACTCCGACAACAAACTTGCTTTAACTTGTGTTTTTCCTTCACTGTTCAAGTTATTTTCCTCTTTGTTTCCCCAAATTAATGAAGACATGGGAACAAAAACTGATAATGAAAAGGCTTTAACTGAAAATGTGGAGCTTTTAAAGAGTCAGATTGCAAAATCACATGCTGGTTACCTAATTAGACTAAAATGCAACAAGGGTGGTCTATTATTTGAAGGAAATTATGTGTAAATTTGTGATACAGAATTAGATGAAAACTACTCCGTACCCCCGTGGCTTTGGTAGACAATTACCTGTCAAACTGAGACTTAATGAGAGGATGTGGGATGATCATGATCTGCGGGACACTGTGTTGCGTAGTTAATGAAGGTGAGAATCGTTCATTTGACGAACACTCTGACAAGAAGCAGGCGAACGTGTCTGTTTGATATCAAATGCTGTTAATGAAGTATGGACTTCGGGGAGGAAACGAAGAGAGAGATCGTCTCTCAGTTCAGTGATTACAGTTAAAATAATTTCACAGTGCTGGCTTTGGTTTCATCCAATCAGACCTGCAGAGCTACTTGATCTGGGTTTGAGTGGAAATTAGGTTGATGAGGGAGACGAAGGAAAGGAGGAGGAAGAAGGAAAGAACGGGAAGACAAATGTGTGTGTGTCACTCGAACAACAGGGAAGGCAGGGCTGAGAGAGAGCTGATAAAGAGCCGTTGTTTGTGCTCTGTTGCTTTAAAGAGTTATCACCGTGCTTGACACACACACAGACTCGAGGCTTCCCACAGTGTTGAGCCTGTGAGCTATACAGAATAATCCCTCAATCCAGTGTGAATAGAGATGTAGGAAGTCACGCTATCAGACCTCACATATGGCAGAGTATAGACATCGAGAAAGAGATGAGGATATTTGCAGGCAGTTGGACTCTGGAAAGTCTGGGTAAATGAGAACCAGATGAAGCTGGAAAGCTCAACAGGCTTTCAGCACATTCGCTCCTCAGGCATCATATACGTTCTGCCTACACAATCTCAACTCTGCTATAGCTTTCGCAGTGGCAAACACACAGCATCCAGTGCATAGATTGTTGATTTTTAGCCAACAGTCAATCACATTTTCATAACGATGAACATTTGTTTTGCTGCTCATCTTCTAACCAGTTCATGAAAGATTTACATTCTCTGTTGAAGCACTTTAGTTTATCTGAAAGAGATTTATTTTACCCAGCGATTCTCCCGCAACAGCAAAAGTAGTTCAGGGTAAAAAAAAAAAAATGGAAAGGAGGGAAAGCTCGCCACCTGAAACTCTACTTCATCAGAGGAAATTTGGAGGAAAAAAACGACAAAACAATTATTTGCACTTACTGGAAAATTTCCAGAGCTTCAGTTAACTGAGGAAACTCCATCCGATAATAAAGACAACAAGATGTAGCTGAAAGTTTCAGAAAATTAAACCTTGTGTTAGAAATTTGTTCTCAAACTACTATTTCCAAAATCAACAATGAACCTTCGAGCTTGATGCTACTTTTGTGTTGGCGCTGCCGACTGATGAGTGAAGTTTGCTCCCAAACACTGCTGTGAGAGCGCAGCGAGTCTCCATAATAAAATAATAAAAAGAAATATCTGGATCACCATTTAAGTATGTGTAAGTTTACTTTAAATAAGTCATGAGAGTGTATTCACATGCTTCTGTCTTTCCATATGTGCCTGTGTGAGCAGAATACAATATCTTATCCAAGAACAATGCATGTGTACTGTATTTATGTTTAACAGTAAATGCAACAATCGGGGCTCACACACATTCGAGAAAATGTGCAAATGTTTTAAGTGATAGAAACATCTTACACCAAAATAACGTGTCCTTGAAAGCGCTGAGCTTTTCTTGGAAAAGGAATGAAGGTGCGACCAAATGTTGTTGTTTGAGCTGTCAAAGGAGTTGGAAGCTTTCAAAACATTTTGTGTCATGTGTCTTCACTGGCAGCTGTAATAAGTGCTCTGTTCAGGGTGAAGGAGATGTTTTGTGGGCGGCTTGCAGTTACGTGTTTTGTAACAAGGCACACGCCGATATGAAACCTTAGTAATATGATCGTGGTTTAAAATATCACCTCAATCACTACCAGAGTAAGAGAGGCTCTTTGTTCCGATACTTGTTCACCTTCTTTCGCCGTCTCTGCCAACAAAGGTGCTTCTTCCACTTCCTGCCAGAAAAAGTGTTTTTCCAGGCATGCTGTCACATCCAGTCCTCGGTGTGTGGCGTCAGAAGGCATCACTTTGTTTTCGTTGTCAGCTACTGCAATAGTGTCAGCAAACATAAGGACATATATTCACTTTAATTGGTCGCCCGCGACTAATTTTAGTCAGAATATCCGTCAGATTGGCCGTCGTTTGACGTGCAGTTTGAGGTCACGACGTTTGATTATTCACCCGAAAGATCAAAAATCTGGCTGGACAGTCGGCTGGATTTCTGTCATGTCTGAAATTTTGGTTGGCTGTCTGCAGTTTGAGCAGTTCCACGATCTCCCACATGGCTGCTGCGCATTAAAAACTGTAGTGAGCTTGTTTTAATATTCTTGGAGTTGTATTTTACATATTGTGGCTAAAACCGTCGTCTTTACGTAGACTGTGCTCTGAGATAAAATTGAACTTTGCTGCAAAACAGACCTTTTTTCCATCTTTCCAGCCAACTGTGGGTCCATATTCTTCTTTTTTTCTCTTCTTGGTTTCTATTCAAAGTAGAAATTCTCAGAGTTGCGCTTCCTTTCTGCTTCTTTTTAACATTTTTGAGGACGAGGACATCTTGTTTGAATTCAACTTAATGGAAATTTCCAGCGGACAAATCTGATGGCGGGTTTCTTGTTTACGCTCAGCGTGAGCACCCACATCATGACCAGTCGATCGAGCAGCACAGTGTGAAAACAGGAGTTGTACATTTTGGCCGTTCAGGAAGGGGAAATTAAAGCGTGTCGTGTGAGTAAACGCAACTTACAAGATGAATAAAAAGCACACGGTGTCTGCCCAGCTTAACACATTGAACACCCACAAGTGGTGAGATCTTTTGCGCGCCCTTTGAGCCACAAAAAGAAACATTTTTGTGGTTAAATATGTCTTGGGGAAACAATTTCTCGAAGAGTGTGAACTTGCATATAAAAGTGCATAAAGTGCAGCTCTTCAGTTGGAATAGACGGCAGTTGTGGCATCGCACGCAGAAGATAAGCTGCAGGCTTCCACACACTGAGACTGAGTTTTGATTTCTGGCATAAGCATGTAACTGTGTGAGGAAAATGTGTGTGTGTGCACTGGCATTTGTGGAAATGGTGTGATCATATGTCCTCACTCACATTTGTCTCTGGGGATGTGAAGGCGGAGTTGTGTTCCAGTGAAGCCTAATATTAAACAGGACGGATTTGTAGACGGTGTGTGGGAGGAAGAACCAGAGTCATGCTCTGCGCAGCCACGAATATCACATTCCATGTCACTTCCATACCTTAATACAAGTCACACTTCATTCACTCCATTACGTTCATTAATTAAAGAGGCACTGGGGTCTTTTTTTTCTTTCCTTTTGTTCTGCTCATTACAGAATTTCCCTGCTGGGGATGGATAAAGGTTTATCTCATCTTATTCGTGCCATCTTTTCTAGTCTGTTTGGCGTGACAGCTGCACTCGGTCCTCCCAAAGAAAAGCAGCGTCAGTGCCCCAGTATGATGTTTACTTGTAAGTGACAGCTCCCTCTCGCGGCTTTAGTTATAACAGGAACAAAAGAGGAAGTCAGGCGAGTACGTAGGGAGTGGACGGATGAGTCGACAAAATATCGGACTTAAACACAGAAGACAGCTGTTTGTTTCCTGTTTCCATGACCACGATCGTTCCGTAACCTCAACCATGTATCCATTACAGTAACCATGACGACTGATCCGAACCAAGCCGTTTTTGTGCCTGAACCTAACCAAACTTAAACCAGAGCGTTGTCACATGATTTATTTCCGAACAGTGAATTGTGACGGTTTTGGATGGCGCAGACGAATGATGTTGTCCAGCTGATAGCGTCGTCAGATCAGAAAACAACTCCATTCTAGAGGGCATGGTTAAACAACGTATTTCTGAATTCATTTTGACCTCAAGCGCAGGGATCACCAAAGGTCTTACAGTTCACCCTGAGGGGAAAATGAATGAATATAATGCAGCTTTTCTACTGCAGTCAGAGTGCTGCAGATCTGCCTCTCGCTCTTGATGTTTGGAGTACTCTTTGTCCCAATTACCCGCCACTGCTGTATAAGAACCTGGCTAAACAGAGTGGATGGCGTTTACATAACGCTCCTTCTCTCTTAACGGCTCTGCTAACATCAGAAGCTAATCCCCGCGTCGCTTCAGAGATTCACTTTTTTGCGAGGTGGTTATGTCTGCAGTCACACGCGGTAATCTAAGGAAAAACTTCTGAATCAACCAACGTTTAGCGGTGAATGTTAAAGGCAATCACCACTGGAAAAAAAAATCTGAGTCGGAAATTACGTGGTCAGACACAATGTGTCGTACCTGTGACAACAATTTAGAATAATTTCTTCAGCTGGCTTTCTCGCAGGCTGAAATCCAATTTCCTCTCGATGTGCTTCACAGCCTTTGCGCCACTAATCCAGCAAACTGGGCAAGCTTGTCTGCGGTGTGTTTGTGTGAATGTGTAATAGACGACGTGATAGACAGAGAGATGAGGGAGGAAAGGGGGAGGATTTGTGAGCGTGGCGAGGACAGATGTATACATCTCAAAAGTCAGTTTCTCGAAAGGTCAAGATGTATTGAATTAATGGTCTGTACCTGTGTGCCTGCATTTCTGTGAGTGTGTGTGTGTGACATGAAGTGGATTTATCTTCAAAATGCCAAGCCCCCGGCCCATATTTGATCTTGATCATGACGCACACACACACACATCAATAGACGGAATGCGGTGCTGTGCTGGTATTAATAATGAATATATTTTACATTATTAAAGCACCTTGATTATTAATGCTGAAGTGTGGACCGAGCAGAGTCCTGCAGAGCCCAGGAAGCTCTTCACATGGTACGGCCCGTCATGGCCTTTACCGAGAACCTGCGTCTACAGCGTTATTCCAGGAATTAGACTGTGTGCTGATATTAGAGAGGTTCTTTTCAAGCTGATAGCCCGTCTGACCCCGACAAACAGCGTGTTGTGTTAAAGTGCAACCACGCATTTAGTAAATTAGAGTCAAGGCCATAGACGCTTTCAACGTCCTACTCCACACCATGTGACGTAAACAAATTCTGAAACATGAACACACACTCAATCAGCCGTCCACACACACACACACACACACACACCAATTACAAGAGACAGCATTTCGCGCTAGTGGAATCCATTTTATCAAAGCCGAACTTCTCCCCCCCGCAGAGATCGTAACCACAGAACAGAAATGTTATGATTTAATGACTGAAATTGATTATTTACACCAATTAAAACTGGTAAACACTGCAGAGGTGCCACTTGTGTGACGCATGAGCTGCAGAGTATTTTTTTTTAATATATATTGTAGGCTGCAGCCGATAATCGCTGGCTGCAGTGCTGCTCTTTCTTTTCTACATCAGAAAACCGAAGTGATTGCAGCATGCACACTGGATGTATGTCCAGTGAAAATGGCTATGTGGAACATTTTACTCATGCATGACAAATGAACCCTGCTGGATGATGCAGGCACCTGTTGGGCCGATCAACACCAAGACTAATTTTCCGCAAATGTCATTAAAACAGGACCAGTGATGTAACACTTACATCAGCCTGTAAATTTGAGCTTAAATTGACCTTTACTTCGACCATCGCACCAAATCAGTGTAATATACCATGGGATGTATTACTTAAAATCAAATTAATGGCGTGTGACACAAGTAAAAATTGACCTTTTATTTAATTACACCCCCTGCTGGGCCAAGCTGCCTAATTTGTTAGCATAGCTGGATGAAAAAGAGCAGGTTTGGTGGCAGTTTGAGAAGTTAAGGCTTCATTATAGCGCCCCCATTAGGCCTATAATGTAGCTGCTGTGCCGCAGTGTGGAGATCGTCCCAACAAGTAATTTTTTTCAAAAGAAGACTAGTGATGTATGACATATCACCACATTTGAAAAAGAACAAAATAAACAAACTGGCGGTGCATACTAGAGCCTCAGAATCACTGGCGTTGATAAATTGAGCTTCTTTCATAAGCTTTTGTCTTTCTCACCTATACTCAGACACACGGTTACAAACACACTGAAGACGAGACATACACACACACTCGTAAATGTCACTTCCAAGTATTCATCTCCTGCTCAGTTTAACATTTTGCTGCGATTATGAGCAAGACCTTTCCCTGACGCTGCTGTCGCTCTTGGCTCCGTTGCCACCCATCATCTCTGTGACAAAAGACAATTGGAGCTGAACTGTGGTGGTGGTGGTGGTGGTGGTGGTGGGGGGGGAGGAAAGGATCAAGAAACGGCAGAAGTGTGAGTGAAAAAGACAGAGAGACAGACGGAGCATGTGAAGAGCCCATCGTGCTTTGGGAGGAAAGGATCAAGAAACGAGGGTGCAGAAGGCTGTTGGACAGCGTTGAGTGCGGCGACAGCAGGATGTGGAGGTGGTTGGAGGTTCGGAGGGGGGTAGAAACCTGTGTCCAAAAGCTGCTGTCGCTCACATGGCATGCTCCAAGCTCCTGCTCACCCTACCCCTCCCCTTCCTTCTCACTTTCTCACCCCGCCCATCCATTTCTCCTCAATCAGCCGGTGCCAGCCTGCTGCCACCCCCACACTGTGTCCCTCTTTAATTCCTCCCCCCTCACCTTTCTCTCCCCTTGTTTCCTTCATCTTCTCACCCTCCCTCTTTTCAGTCCTCCTCCACACTCCGTTACCCATTTTAGGTCTCTGCTCGCCCCTGCCCTACCCTGCCCTGCGTCCCTCCATCTTGCCTCTGTTCCCTCTCTGCTTGTTTTCCTCCAGCGCCCTCCTTCTTTTCCTCGCCGTTCTGTTCTCAGCTGTGTGGCTGTGCAGCCCCTAAGCAGTCTTTGTTTGACTTTTTCCCTTTTTTCCCCGAATACTGCAGGGGGCTTTGTCTGCCAGAAGCCTCGCAAATGAATGTTGCCCTTTATAGTCTATAATACGTTTCCATTTTCTTTTTTACATCATGCTGACATCAGTTAATAACGATGAAAACGAACATTTCTGAAAATACTGCGTGGGTATACTGTATGGTTGTATACTGTTGAACAAAGAGATATGACGAATAATAACCTGAGCCGGACTGTTATCTTCAATAACACCCCAGCTTTGTTCCTCCCAGTGGTTTAGTTGTTCTGTGAAATGCCAACAGGCAGCTCCTCTGCATTGTATTTACTGGCAAAACTCTCCTCTTCATCTGGGTTTTCAAAAATAATCCTCTCAAACACCTTAAAAGAATTAGTGGATTGTGCCTGTATGTTTTTTTTGAGAGAGAGCAAGAGCGTGGAAGAGGAGCCAGAAGAAAAAATAGCTCTCAAAAAATGGCTAAAGAACACAAGTAATTTCCAGTTAAACTGTATATTAAAGGAGTATTACAGCAATCTAGTATTGCACTTCTATAGGGTTGGACGACTCGCAAGAGACCAATTAAACTAAGAGAAAATCAAAGAAGCGGAGGCTGAGATATCCTGATGTTTAACTCTCTAATATGGTGAAAAAAAAGTGAATATTCTCCCAATAAAGCAACTCGACAGAGTCTCTTTGTTAGACTCTCCCTGCCTGGTGACAATGTGGACTGTCCTAGCCAAGGCAAATTTATTTATATGGCATACCCAAAGGCACCCCAAAGTGCTTTACAAGGTACACGGGCAAAATCACAAGAAACTAATGATAAAAAACAATAAAAGCAAGCAAGCAAAAGCAATAAAACAAAACAATAAAAACAGACAATTAAAAGCACACAGAATAAAAAACAATAAAACAAACTAACAAATACGTTTGATTTAAAAGAATATTAATTAAAAGCAATGGTAAACAGGTAGGCCTTTAGCTTGGATTTGAAAATAGTCAGCATTGTCTCAAGTGTTGGCTCTTCTGCCAATTTGTTCCACATTTGAGCAGCACAGAAGCTGAAGGCAGCTTCGCCACGTTTAGTTTTTACTCTGGGAACAGCCAGTAATCCAGAACCAGCCGACCTGAGAGGTCCGCAAGGTTCATACCGGGTCAGGAGGTCTGATAAGTATCTTAGACCTAAACCTTCAGTGATTTATGGACAAGCAACAGAATTTTGAAGTTGATTCTGTGAGAAAACGGTCGCCAATGTAGAGATCTGAGAACTGAGTTATAAGCTGAGCTGTCTGATTCCTGATATAACTATATATATAAGTTAACTTTTATCATGTCACTTACACTTCAACTGACTTCATCTCTCATTCATCAACGGTCAGTTCCACAGCTTTCATCTCTTTTTGTTCATTTTTTTTAGTGATCACACTCCTTCTGAAACTTCCTGCTAAATGTGTCACACTTTGACATTTTCAGCTCCTTTCAGCACTGCCACATCAACCGATTGCACTCAGCGCTTACATTTGAATAAAAACCTCCAACTAGTTTCTGTATTTCAACAATTTCAAATAGTCAAACTGCCGAGTTCCACCTGCGAGCCTTTTCCAGTTTCATTGTTCAGTCTGACATCATGTTCACGTCAGCCGTTAGTTGGTTAGTTCTGACGTGTCGCTCCCGTCAACGAAACCCTTGTTGGCCTTTGCTAGAAGCACTTTTGTCACGTTGATCGAGGAATTACGCCAATTTAAGAGCTGCTATTTCTGTGATTTGATTTACAACAATCTCTATATCATTGTCATATAATCTTATAAGCGCCATTTCATCATGTTTGTGGCAGTTTTTCTGTTCCCATTTTTCTGGCTCTGGCACAACGCTTTGATTAGAAGTTGTTTTTCCAGCCGGGGAAACAATGAGCACAACACGAAGCTAACAGGAGACATACGACAGGCCGAGGAGTTCCCCCTGTGACTCTTGATATGCAAAATCAGTTGGATACCTCTTTTTAAGTGCTTTATTATTCAGAAACCTACCCAGGGACTCGTGCTACTGCAAGTAATACAGATACTGTGAGCTAACTAGTTTGCATGTTTGTTAGCCACCAAACACAACATGCAACAGGCCAAGAAAATACTACCTGTATTCAGTGCTGCTTTGTGCAGGTGGTATGTCTTTATAAAAAATCTGAACAATGAATAGGTCCATTAAACATCCCATCCAACACATTCTCCCACCCGTCTTTGTTGAAATGACTTTGCATTCCTTTGATCCTCTGTCTCTGATGGTCTGCAGCTCAGATAGTCTGTTTCATTTATTTAACCAGCTGATTCCCTCAGGTGGAGACATAAATATGTCTTTGTGTCTTTCTGCACGTCTCTGTGTTTCTCTTACACCTGTCTCTACATCGGTGCACCTCCCCAGGTAAAGGAGATCTGATTGGCTCGGACTACCTGACGAAGGAACAGGTGATCAAGACCAACGCCAACGTCAAGGCCCTGACCTACTGCGACCTGCAGTATATCAGCCTCAAGGGCCTCCGCGAGGTCCTCCGACTCTACCCGGAGTACGCCCAGAAGTTCATCAGCGAGATACAACACGACCTCACGTACAACCTGCGAGAGGGCCACGGGGCTGATGTGAGTACACACAGTGATGTTGAAGGACAGAGGGAAACACCACAGATTAAAGAGTTGTTTGTGTTTTTATGTTTGCAAACCCTCTTGCCTCAAATTGCCCCTGAAGGGACAAATAAAGTATTTTGAATTGAATTAAACAGATTGGACTGCCCCCTTGTGGTCCTGGGGATGCTGGATTTTCTCAAACTTCATGTCAGAAAGTGGGAATTAGAAGCCACAGGCAACATTTAAACAAAAGATTTCAGCTTCATTTTAATCATCTTTTATACTGATTGTGTGTGCTATTTTAAATCTATACATTTTATAAATCTATGATCATGTACATATCAAACCTGACTTCATCCAATACTGAGGACTTGGAAGGAATATGAGTAGTTTTCTCCTTTCATCTGAACCTCCTGCTGTTTGGAGAGGTATTTTAGGGACTAATGTGGCTGGAGGGGGGAACTGCGTCGACAAAAATGGTCCAGTAAATGTTCAAAGAATGGTACACAGGTGGCAACATGAAAAATGAGATATAGCCTGCTGTAGTTGTATGATGTCGATGTGCATTTATAGACTGTCTACAGTCCTAATCCCACCTGCATACCTGTCTTTCATGTCATGCTGCTGTATACAACCCACCAGATCAGCCACACCACTCCATGTGCAGCTGTGAAATCGAAAATGAAATTTTATATGGTGCTAATGGCCTAAGATAAAAGCTATGCATGACCTCTGCACCACTACTTTAAAATTCACACACAGATCTGTGCACACATCACAATTTGACAAGCCTAGCCTTGAAGTGCTTTTTCTCAACTACTGCCATCAAACACACAGCCTGCGCCTTTGGCTGGTGCAGCAGCAGCAGAGGGAGCAAAACACTGGGACAAGAATAGCTTGGTGCTGCTGTTTGAAGCTGTCCTGTTGCTAAAAATAGTGCAGGGGGGGAAGCACGGGCTGTCCCTGACTGGCTGAGTCCCCCGCAGCTGCTGCTAAGATTGGATCCTGCTCGATATAAATAGCTCAGCCAGCCGAGGAGAAGAGAGAGGAGGAGGAGGAGGAGGAGGAGGAGAGACGAAGGGAGGGGGAACTTTGGCTATCTCATTTTCTGTTTTGCTCTTCCTCAATTCCTCCTTTTCCACTGCAGTGCCGTTTGTTTCTCCAAGGCACAGCACACTTACTGCAGAGTGTGAGCGGGGTGCAAATGTGTGCACACATCAGTGTGTGTCTGTAGCAGTATCCACAGGATGCCCGATTCCAGATGCACAAGCTGCTGCCCATATCTTTGGTCTGGGTTGCAGATGTCCATCCTGGTTATGTATGCAAAACCCCTCTGGTACCAGCAGCCCAGGAGAGTGTGTTTGCATATGTAAGTAAGACAAGACTGCTGGAAAATAGAAAAAAGAAGCCTGCAGATATCCAGAACCTTCTTGCTCAGTAAACAAATACTTCAAGAGGCAATCTCAAAGGATGAACGATAACGTCTGTAGCAGCAACAAAAGAGACATGTCGGCCGGTGTAGACTTGATAAAAAATACAAGAAAGGATGATATGGAGGAAGAGGGAGAGTAGGAACTGAAAACATGGGTTACCAAATGTGGAAGGTTTCCTAAGCGGGGAAGAAGGCAGAAGATTCTGTCAGAATAAGATGAGAAAGTGAAAGATCCATCATCAAAGTGATGGTTGTATTTTCAGTGTGTGTCCCCCCCCNNGCTGATTCAGGCTGCAGACTGACTGTTATGACCCCGGAGCCTTGGGCGAAACAATGCGATGTGCAAGAGCAACCAGTCGACTGGGTGCACTGAGCTGTGCTGTAGAAAGAGGGGGATATCACAGCATGTGTTGGTACCCCGTGTTCTTGTGCTGTTCAATCTCTGCACCAGAAGCATGATGGGGAGAACAACATATTGCCTGCACCTGTACACACTGTACAAACACACACACACACCGCTCACAGCGCTGCACCACAAATAAGACAAAGAGCACTTTGGTCGTTCTTGTCCTCGCAAGCACACGCACACCACTTACATGCGTGCCTGCATACAGCCTCGATCACACATACATGATGCGAATGCAAACTTCAGTTCACCCACGCGCTCACACACAGACAAGCACACGCCGACACGCGGCAAGTGCACACTTATCACGCCCCCGCATCGCAGAGCGCTCCTTGGTTTCCTCCGGAGCTGAGAGCTAAGATTAGAACAAGAGAGCTAAAAATACATTACGGTGGCGCAGGAGGGGGTGGAGGGGGTGGAGGGGGGGTCTGGTTGGCTGAGAGGAGGGCAGCAGGGGAGGAGGAGAAAAAAAAAGAGAGTATGCTGAGCAGGCAGGGATGGAGGGAGAAGAGAGAGACTTGATTAAAGGGAGGGGAGGGAGAGTGGGAGAGAGCGGGGGGAGAAAGGGAAAGCAGAGGGGCGTTGGCTTGTCTGCAATGATGAGATATGAAATACATTCATTACTCACTGCACCAGTCACACTATGTTAGGGCATGGGCGATGTTATTATTTTGAAGGCCGTAGGAGAAGGGCAATACATACTGTCATCACTAGAGCTTGTTGATTTTAAAGTGGATGTAATGAATTTGTGTCAAACTCAGCAGAAAGACTCTTCCTCACTATTTTCTCTTCATCATTGGAAATAAACATCCCAGGTTTCTGGGAATATGGGGGGGTTTAATGACCCAGCTGTGCTCCTACACAGAAATGACACCTGTATTCCTTATTCCATATTGCACGTGATAATTCTGGTGTGTGAAAGAACATTAAAAAAATGTTCCTGAACAGTTACATGAATAAATGAAAATAACTTAAAAGAATCAAAAACAAAGCTACGGCCCTGCTACAAGCAGTACGAGGCGTTTAGGGACGAGTCACTGACACTAACCTGAAGTCACACCAACACACTCATACACACCAAACATCTGTTAGGATGAATTAAAAATGTCTGTTCTGCTCTTGTTTCCTCAGTAGCTTGTGCTCTTGTCTGTTTAAAGCAGAATGTTTAACTTGCACATCTTCTTTAAATTAATCACAAAACTGAGTCCCGTTTTGTTTAGCCAGTCATTTCTGGAAGTTTCAGCGACCCAGCATCAACACTGAAGTCAGCCTAAATTATTCAATTCATAAGCAGGGACATAGCTGATGGGGAAGTGGGACGAGTGTAACGGGGGAGTGTGTGTGTGTGTTCAGGAGACAGTGATGAGGAAAAGTCAGACGCAGCAGTCTGTATTAAATGTAGCATGACAGGCTTCTCTTTGCAGTCTGGCAGAGACGGAGGCAAAACAATATTCACTCAAAATAAAATAAGAGATAACTGTAATTGAACAAGTTACGACAGGCTCCTCCGTTTCTCTTTCTCATTTTTCTCTAACATTTCCCCATCTGACACAATCTGTCGAGGGTGACAGGAAAGGTTTGGAACATGGCTCAGACTCTTGAAGTCCTTATGAGTAGCTGCTTGTAATGTTGGCAACTTAAGAAATGAAACTTAGAGTTGAATTTTAAAGTCACAGGACTGGAAGAGCACAGTTGAGCAGCTGCTCTTCTCTACGTTACAGTGCATGTTTCAGTCTGTACATAGTTTGTCTGTGTGTCCTCACTTATTTATGGATAAGTAATATTTTATTCTCCATATGTCAACAGACACAAAAGAAAAACAGGTTGCAGCACCAGAAAATAAATCATAATATAATGATATTAATAATAAAAGATAAAGCAAACACGAGATACAGTGAGGTCAAATAAAAACAAGGCGTCCACACACCTCAAAGTTTGAAAAATAAATAAAACCTCCACATATCTATCCAATATTTCATTTTGAATAGTACACCAGGTCTAAAAATAATAATACTGACATGAAGGGAAAAAGTGCCAAAGGTTGAGATGCTGGATTGTCTTGTGAGCATCTGAAACCTCTGAAACAAACAGTATATACCAACTCATACACCCAGGCATAGACATCACCTCTACACTTGAGTAAATCTGCAACTCCTCACAGTGAAAATGTTCCAACTAAGAAAGAAAAGGGGCTCAAAAATCTTCAAAAAAGAAACATGATAATTGATGAAGGAATATCCTCAACTTTTGCTCACTTTTAACCGTATGGAAGAGATGGGCTCCTTAGATGCTCTCTGTGAGAAGAGGGGGCATGTTGAGTACAGTGCATCAAACATTAAAGGTTCACTGGTAGAAAAGGCACAAACTCTTGTGTTTGTCTGCCACCCTCTGGTACAACCACGTCACTACGCTCTATTTACCTGTGAACACTGTGAGTCTGATGCAACTGTGCTCAAAACATTACAACCGTAGTCAAACTTTGATCATTCCCTCCGTCTGTCAGGTGGACTGGGAAAGCAACGGCGGCTTGGTGAAGAAGCTGCCGTCGATCCGTGAGGACGAGGAGGGTGATGAGGAGCAGAACTCGGTGTCCCGGGCTCCTCGCTCCCCGCTGCGTCTCAGCAGGGGGCTCAACTCGCCCTTGCGCTCCCCTCTGCTGCCACCCAGGCCGTTCCGCGCTCCCTCCGAGCATTCCCGCCCCACCACCCTGCAGATACCTGTGGTCAGCTTCAGCAGCGCACCGCCTGAACTCAGCCCCAGGTAACACACACACACACACAGATCGCTGAAAAAGAAAGCGTAGCGGTTGACACTGCCATGGCTGCCATGGTAACCAGTCTGGTACAGTGCTGGGGGATCACATGGGGCCTGGCTGCTGTTGGGGGGTGTACAGGTTTTCACACTGTAAGATGATGTCTGCACATGGAAAGTAAACGTGCCCATGTGTGCACAGAGATTAATGACTGTGTCCTGCGCAGTGGTGTGTGAAAAAACCTGCTGATAGAGGGGTTTTATGTTTGAATGAAAATACTGCACAGCCAACACAGACATGTGCTGTAATTAGCGCTCTCTCAGGTCCCCACTGATTTACATTCCTCTCCTGTGCACGTTCTCTTACTTTTAATCCCTCTTTTCTGCACAGATTCGTGGACGGCATTGAAACAGAGAGCAATTCCACCTCATCACAGAAGTTTGAATTCAGTCCCAGCCTGTCACCTGCAGCGCCGCCCTCCCCGTACCCAGGTGTCTCTCACACACACACACACACACACACACACAGTAGTGTTTTGCCTCTCTCTCTCAGTATAATCAGTTTTTCTGGAGGATTAATGTTCCTGTTTGTTTGTTTGTGTTGTGTGTAGGGATCCGGGAGCACTCTGAGATCAAGCAGAGTGTGTCTAAACTGACTGAGGAGGTGAGTGCTGATACATGATGATGATCCCTGTTTACACGTCTGCACGTCTAGTTATTAACTCTGCAGCTGAGCTTTGTTTGTCTGCCTGTTAGTCAGAAGAATATTTAATAAAATACTCAACAGATTTCACTGCTATGGGCCTTTTTCACTGAAAACATTTTGACATGTCACAGCAGGAAAAGCACAGGTGTAAATGATAAAATGAGTGATGGCTGAATTCCATTTAGCTGCTTCAGTTTCGGGGTCCTGGTATCGCGCATGTCGGCTCATTGTCGCACTGTCACGGCGTACTGGGACTCTTGACTTGAATGGAGGCATCGTTAATGTTACTGGTAACACCTGTGCTTTTCCTACTATGACAAGTCAAAAACCGGAATGGTTTTTGGTGTAAATAGCACCACCATGTGGACATTTATCACGCACTTTTCATTTGGCTCACAACTCATGAACTGAAAAAAATGGGTTTTTTTCCAGTTTGTTGTTTCAGTCTTTCACTAGAGTCCCATTTCTGCCTAAAGACATTGTCGTTTGTGCAGTCATCCATTCTTTTCCAAATTTAGCGCTGTACATAAAATACTTACATGAGCCCAAAATATCTTTTCTTTCATAATAAACCACACTTCTTTCCTATGATTGGTATACAAATTCTTCAAGATGTGGCCTACTTGACATAAATTGCCATTACCCTGGAATACACCGTGCAATTGCAACTGAATCTAGTTGAGTTTAGTCATTCACATCCGCTCTGAGAAATCCAGCAAAACACAAAGGTGGAAAGTAACTAAGTACATTTAATCAAGTATTTCTATATTGTGCTTCTTTCTACTTCTACCCCACTACATGTCAGAGGGAAATATTGTACTTTTTACTTCACTGCATTTATGTGACAGCAGTGATGTAGTGACAAGTACTATAATACATATGCATTGTTAAAGATTAAACCAGTGGTTTCCAACCTACTTGACTTGTGACCCCTAATTAAAAAAAAATGTGTCTTGTTGGGGCCCCTGACTTGTTTCGGATGTCTATGAGGTGTTGTCAGTTCCACCAAAGAGACATTCCCCCTCTGAACTTCTCACATGGTTTCATTTGAGTAACCGTTCGAGGCTCAAAGAGGTGAAGAGATGAGATAAAAGTCCAAAAAATTAACAGATTTGTCTTGCCGAAGATTGTTTCTTCTTCTTCCCTGCCCCATCAATCATCTCAGGTCCCCTCAGATTTATCTTGTGACCCTTTGGAGCGGGCCTGACCCCCCGGTTGGGAACCACTGGACTTAATTTCTGACTGTTTATGAAGTCGTTAAAACTAGCTTCAACTTGTCCTACTACAACAGTAAAATGTTACTGTTGATGCATCAGTATTAACAATATAATAATGTCATATAATAACAGAACACACAGGGGCCATTTCTCTGCAGAGTACTTTTACTTTTGATACTTTAAGTATATTTTTACATTTATATTTGTACTTTTACTTACTGGAAGTAGGACTTTTACTCATAATGAAGTATTTTGATATTGGTCTACCATTACTTTTACTGAAGTAAAAAAAAAAGAGTACTTCTTCCACCACTGGCAGAATATGACAGCTTTTCACCCGTAGATGGGACTACAGCAACATAAATACATAACTGTCAAGTCTGACTCACTTGAACGTTTCCTTGGTCAACGCCCCAATACTCCTGCACAGGATTTAGGGATTCAAATCATGGGCACCATCAGCCAATCAGCATGACAGTCTATCATCACTATGTGTGCTTTGTTGCAGATCCAGGTCCGGATGCAAATTAAATTAAATTCTATTATTGAAATAACAGATTTAGAGGGATTGTGCTGCTTTGGCAGAGGTACAAGCTCTCTGAGAGTTTCCAGCAGCATGCACTCTGTAGTCTAAATGAACATTATGTATGGTGAGTGTGTATCAGATTATGCTTTACACAAGCAAGGATTAATTTTGGCGGATACCCCTGCCTATTCCATCATCCTCCTGAGCAACAAGAAACTTGATAAATCATTTGCATGGATTGACCTTCGCCTGGTTTTCTGGTGTGTGTGTGTGT
>NTHP01000209.1:820065-847731 GCA_003416845.1 Oplegnathus fasciatus
CTCTCGTGTCCCCCAGCGTCTCCCTCCACCCCTCCACCTTCTCCCTGCCCTTGTCGCTGGACTTTGTTAGTGCAAGGAGGGGGCAGGGAGATACCCAGACTCCACCTTGGTGTAACTCACAGCTGCGCCACGGGGAGGCCAGACCGGTCACTCATCCCCAGGAGATGGAGATGCAGGAGTGGGGACGACAGGTGGAGGAGGGGAGGTCCTCCACAGAGCACATCAGCTTCATTGATGAAGAGGAGCCAGCGCTATGAACGAGTTAAAACTGAGCAAAAGTGAGAGATGACAGTAGAGTAGCAGAGAATTAAAAAAAGATGGAAAAAAGGGTTCAACGGAGATCAGATCAGGGAAAGTGACAACTGGATGATGGAGTGAAAACCGATGGGAAACAGACAGCTGGTCCATTTCACACAGGAAGTGATTTGTCAGGCAGGAAGTGCTAAAAGGACAGACAGGTAAACAGAAACACACCTGGGAGGCCGAGACACAATGCCAGCTGTCAGCATATCAGTGTGAAGGAGTGCTTTTCTACACTGATCAGCCACAGAACTACAACAGCACAAATTGTCTTACAGTATCAACACTTCAGTAGCATCAGTCGATCCCCGCAGCTACTGGGACACATACGACCAGAGCACATCTTTTTAACCGGTTCCATTGATCTCTGGAGCCTAATTTAGCTCTTTTCAGCTAACTGAATATACAATATTGCTTTTTAAACCCAGTATGGATGTCTCCTCCTCTTCAAAGGGCAGGTACAAACACACAGATCTCAGCGGAGAAACATGTCTTTACCCGAGCCAGATAATCCGAGACACTGCACCGGGACTGGGAATGTAAACTCTTCATTCAGTCTCAGTCACATCAGGTCACCTCACCTGGAAAGCCAGTTTGCTTCATCAATGGGATTTATTTTTAAAGGGATGGGATTATCTGCCTCTGGGCTGGTGGAGGTAAACACTCATCTGACATCGAACCATCTCTTCAGAGTCACACACACGGCCATCACTCGTGTTCGCAAAAAAACATACAAAGATGTTCGAATTGGTTTTAACTTCCAACAGAAATGTCCACATTTTCTTTCCCTGTAGAAGAAGTTTGAAGTTCACGGTCGATAGATGAGCATGTAAAGGAGCAGAAACGCTTTGATTGGAGTGTGGACTTAAACGTCTGCGCTAGCGGTTGGGTTGTGTGCCAAAGATAAAAGCATTTAGAAGATTTATGGAGAAAGTGGAGGAAACGCTAATATCATAAACAGCACCCATATATAACTGTTTATCACCATTATGACTGTTTACAACCAGCCTATCAGATTGTAAAGCGAACTCCCACATCACTCCTGAGCTTTAGCCATCCAGCCATTCGTGCCTTCTCCATGTAAAGACATAGACTTCCCTAAAGTCCCTCACCTGGTCATTACAGGTAAGCATTTGGATCAAAATTTATATAGAAAGCCATCAGTGTCACCTATAGAGAACACTTGCACCTTTATCTAAAATGTAACTAATTTATTTATTTATTTAGGCTGTATATTTATTTATTTTTGTTGACGAAAGCGACGAGGAAATATATTGCGTGTGTGGGAGATGTAACAGGCTGGAGAGGAAGGTTTACTATCCAACGACATAACTGGATGCACTGAAGTGTGACCTTCTCAATTCTTATGTAGCACACACACATAAAACATATCGTGAGCACAGTTTCCATCATCTCCAACCCCTCTGCCAACCACTGAGCTTAATGCTGGTACGAGACAACAGCCTAACCCTAAAACTACAATACCCAGGCTGCATCACTATGGAGGTCTCAGGACTTCTGTACATTTTTCTGCTTTGGTGAGGTGCTTTGTGCACCACGTTACTTGTAATATAGACAGGCAGATTTCTGGTTTCTATTTTCTGTAACGGGAGCAGGGGAGGGACCTGGACTCTTTACACACTGAAATACAAAGATTTACTGAGCAGAACTCGCATTGATGTCTGTCGGGTTCTGATCCTGCGGGTTACTCTGGGGTGGGGTGGGAGGGGGGTGTGTGTCTTGGGTACACAAAAGGGTGTTAAATGCATGTCACAGCTTTTTTTGCATGAGGAATGTGCCTGCTTTTGAGCTGTCGAGGGCGGAGGGCTTACGGCAGTAGACTAACTGCCTGCCCTATTGGAGGCTGTTGGGTTTCAGATGTGTTTTATTAAAGACTGCTGTTACATAAAGACTTTACCAAGATTACATACTGTACAACAATAAAGAAGTGTTGTTTTGTAAGATGCCAAGACTCCTGTGCTGCTCGTGGGAACCATTGGCTCCAGTTTGTGCCTCTCATGTATGAGCATTACATTAAGAGTGACAGAGATTATCATCCTGTCTCTGCAAAATAAGTAACGGGGGTGTTTTAATAACACTTACCGCTGTTCTGAAGATATTTTCAGAATCATAAAAGTCTCTTCTAACCGTCTGGATGAAAAAAATATTCTGTCTGCAGCACCATAAAAAAAGACTTTTAACCCGTCTGGGACTGTATTTCCTGATCCAGGTAGCTGAAAATGACAAGTCCTCGAAAAATATTATTGCAGCGTTTATTATAAAACATAAAATGAATGGAAAGTAGCAATATAAACAAATATAACTGATAATAAAATGTTGGTTTACATTGTATAAATTAAGCAAATGCATGGGTCTTTGTTTGGATTAGGAGAGAGAGAGAGAAAAACGAGTTAAAAATCTTTTTTTTGTCCTGCAGCGAAGACAATATTCTTTAATCCAGACTGTAGGAAGAGTGAAATAACAGTGTTGTATGAAAAGCCTCTGGGTTTTTCCAAACATCGCTGGATATTTATTTTTCAGAGAAACATAATTACCTCTGTGACTCGAACTCAATGGTAATACATGAGAGGCACAAACTGGGGCGGGGCAACAATCAGCTGCAATACAGAGTAAATGAGAAGTCTGTCACTGTACTTGTATACAGTATATTTGTGCTTTCTTTAGACAATGTGGGTTAGAGAGAGACAATCCTTGTAGCTGGATTTGAGAGGCTAAAGCACAGGACTTAACACATGAGGCAACCCCACAGTCCTCTGCTTTAATCCAGACTGGTTTTTAAGGTGAAACAAAATTGTAACTCAAACACACAAAGGGTAATTTTAACGACGAGTACCACTCTGTACCCTCCAAGGAGAAATAAGACGCAACACAGAAGAAATCCTTCTTCAGGTCTGCATATATTTTCAATGGTAACATTCATTCTATCAGAGTTTCAGTAAGGTTTGAAATGTCAAGGAACAACACTCGAAGTATCCTGATGGGAGAAGAAATTATATGATAAAGGGATGAAACACAATGTAGCACTTGATTCTGCTGCTGTGGATGCACTTAGTGCCTTACCCTCCAGGGGCCAGTCTCAAATTGTTCTTTTATTCCTTACGTCTACTCTGACCTCGCTCGCTTCTCAAAACACATCACAGGAAAGAAACCCAGGAGCTTTCATTTGTCCCTTTCGACAAACACACAGAGGGGGCGGAGGGAGGACTGCAGAGAAAGCAGAAACAGCAACAGACATTAAGTCTTATTCAATGGAGGTGTGAGGATTCATGCATCCTCTTATCTCTGGTGTTCTGTGTACTCATGCCTGTTAATTAGTAACAGGTCAGAGTAAGCACTCAGAGTAAGAAACTACATTTCCCATTGGGATTATAAGGATGTTGGACAGAAGTGACAGGCTCCAGTGCACGCAGAACCACAACGGTGAAGAAAAGCATAATCGGGGGAATTACATTTCTTTTCCTTATTCACCTCTACGGACCATGTTCACAGTCAGATACACACTCGAATCAGACTGCAGTGGATTCACCCTACTGTGCCAAGAATCATGGTTCAGAGAGAATGAATGAAAACAAACAGAGGGTCAGGGGAAAATAAGAATCCAAAAATATATATTTATGTTTATATTTATATATATTTATATATTTACGAGGTATGTATCCACAAAAAAGAAAACACCCAAAATTTCAAAATAGGCAGTCTGTGTTTTTCCAAATGTGTCCTTGCTTGCGATGCCTTAAGGAAACATCAATATTAATAGTAATATTAATTAAAAATTAAAAAAATAAAACTGGGAAGCTTTGCTGTCCAACAGCCCTGCTCTTGTGTCAAACCTCGTAGTCCGGGTCTCTGATACCAGAATCTCCACTGTCGGGAGTCCAAAAGCACCAAGGTGGCGCTGGTGTCAGACTGCTGCACTCCAAAANAAAAAAAAAAGACAAAAAAAAGATCTCAAATCACAAAGTCCCAAAACGAAACATTTCACTTCATTGTTGAAAAAAAAGAAAAACAAGAGAACCCCTCCTAACCGTTGATTTCCCAACAACCACGGTCTCAGAGTCTCCAAGATGAGGTTTGGAGTGAGCTAAACTGTTGAGGCTGGGTTGAGGTGGTGGTATTGGGTGGTGGGTGAGAGGTGAAGGGAGGCCAGCCACAGGTCCAAAAAAAGGTGTCTTTGTGCAACAAAACAAGCCTCAAGATTAAACAAAACAAGGAAACAAAAAGAACCAATGGCAGGTGTCCTCCCGACGATTGTTAGTTAGGCTGGCAGTAGGGGATCCCTCCCCTCTGTAGTCATGCTAGGTACTGCTGCATCGCCGTCTTCGCCCTGAGAGAGAGACATAATCAGTCCACCCTGCTCGGAAATGTGGAAAAGTGTTCTGTGTTTTATGATTTGCTATTCTGGCCCACCTGTCACTGAGGTTGGGGTCAGAGGCCTGGGTCAGTTTGTGCAGGATGTCCACAAAGCCCATCTCCCTCAGCTTGTCCTGACGCTCCTGAGAACCTGATAACACATTAAAGCAGAGAGGAAAATTCATTAAGTCCAACATCTACCAATATCTGCCAACATCTAAAATTCCATTTCAGCCTTCATGCTAATGGAAATGAACAAGGTCAGGCGTTTCTAAGTGTTTTGTAGAACACAGAGTTCACTCAAACTCTCATTGTCATCCAGAGGTCACATGATCTTCTTGTGTACTGCAGAAGCAACAAAAGGGAGGTTTTCTCAAACAGTCTCACTCTCAAGGCGTATTCACATTATCGAGGGAAAAAAACAGCTTCTGCATGCACCTCTTCCATTACTGTGTATGTGCTGTGTTTTTGCTTTGGCTCTGCAGGGATGTCCACGGTGCTCCGAGGAGGGTTGCGCCCGAAGTTCAATGTGTTGAACTTTGATCCAAGCTGCGCTGACCTTTTTGGGCGCAATCACTGTTGACCACTGCTTAAACTAAAAGATGGAAGAAAAACTAATTACCTGTGTTTCTGAATTTCCAGAAGTATAAAAACACCTCATATCGAGTCCAAACAAAAAGATACTGCTTGGCGAAATATCAGCATGTAGATGCAGCTACCAGGTTTGTTAAAAAAAACACTGAGTCTCTGAAATGTAGCAATCTACTGAGACCTAAAACATTTCAGCAGAAATGTCACATCCCTCTTCCTCCTCTCCTTGAACCTGGCCCCTTTCTTTATCCCTCCGTCCACTTGTGTGGTGTGTCCCTTACCGTCCTCCTCATTCCAGATAAGGTTTGAGATGCAGAAGGTGGCAGCAAGCTGCAGTTTCACATTCGAATGCCCCTGCGGGAACAACAAAAGTCAAAAAATTACAAGCAAGGAAAAACAGAACAAAAGCACAGGTCACATGGCCTCAATAAGATGTCTTAACTACTAAAAAAAACAACAGTGTTGGCTTCAGTTGGTACAACATACTGCAGGATCTGCTTCCCATGAGAACTCCTGTTTAATGTGCTGACAACATGTCAGGAGTGAAGGGGAAGCAGTAGAGAATCAGTATGCATGATGCAGCAACACCAAACATTTGATCTAATAAACAGAGAACAAGGCTGAGCTACAGTAGATGTTATTATATAAAGTACCATGTAGTATTTGATTTTCTGGAGCATGTCGTCATTGGTCATGATGAGTTCCTTGGCTGTGTTGCCGTCGGCGATGTTGGCCAGGATGCACAGCGTCTGACAGATTAAAAAAAAGTGCGTTACATCAGTGCTGTTATCTGAACATTTTGTTCTTTGTGAACAAAATCTGAATTGCCAACTGGTTCTCTCTGATGTGCTTCCAGCTCTACAAATAGCAGTTCACCGATGGACATGGCTAATTGTATAGAGACTGACCTCAGGCGGACAGCCTATAATCATATCTGCAGAATGTTAAAACTACTCTGCAATGCGGGTTGTTCATGCAGCTGTGGGATGAATTCTGTATGAAAACCATTTGTAAGCATGAAGCAGAGGGAGCACTCACCTGCTCTTTGACCTCTATACTGTGCTCTGCTTCCAGGATGAGGGTCACTGCCTGCATGATCTGCTTCCCATGAGAACTCATGATCTGGTCAATGTGCTGACGACGTGACAGTCGAAAGTGGAGAGCAAGCAGCAGAGAATCAGTATGCGTTCCATATTCAAGATTTATGAAAATTCAGCACATACCGTGGCATGAGAATTAATATCTACAGAGTTGGTAAGAAAGTATGAAGCATTCAAGGTGAATTATTACAACTTTTCTTTTACATGCCATAAAAGCCCCCAGGGGACATCTCTGATCATAGAACAGGTCAAGAAGCAACCTACATACTGACCTGCAGCACTGAAATCCAAAAAAGGTGCTACTTTGCTCTTGCAAGGTGTTTTCTTTGCACACGCTAGAATGTTTTTCATGAGATGGATTTGTACAATACTACTGGGCCTGTACACATTCTGTGTAGTACACACTGTATCTAAGGATGTTAAAGACTGCGGTAACCAGGATAAAAAAGGCTTTTACAATAAAGTTTATCATATCATATCAAAGTCCGAGTACTATCTCACCATGTTTGGATCACACCTAACAAATCATAAATATCCCTGAAATCCAATGACAGTAAACTCTGCTCATTCAAGGCTACTATGTCATCTTTCCAAAGTATTCGCCAAACATTAATTGTCTCTGCATTAATAATGATTTAAGTCTCTAATCATGCTTATGAGTCTCTCACTGGGCGTGTTGACAGCAGATTACGCAGCAAACCGAGGGTCTTCATCAGCACGTTGGTGTCGGGGTCTGATAGCAGGCGGAACAACTGCTCTGTACCCAAACACCGAACAATCTCCACCTTCACCTTCTGATCTGCCTGGAACGCCATGTTCTGAACACACATACACAAACACCATTTGTAGTGAAATAACCTGGCGGTATGAGTCACTATGTGAAAATGTAATATATATATATATATATATACATACATACATACTACACAACGCAGTTTATTGATAGAACATTTACAGTCCTGGAAAGTACAGATTCAATAAACTTTCCAGGATTTTGATGATTGTAAGAAGCCTACAAGTGTAAACGTGTAAAATCCTCCTCTTACCATGAGGGCCCAGATCCCGTTGACCCTCAGTGCAGGACTGTCACTCTGGGTCAGACTGCATAGTAATTCAATCACCCCTGACTCCAAGATGGGCTGCAGATAAACAGAAACAAATGGTCTCAATATTAAAGTGATAAAATCTGTTGTCTCTGTTATGTTACGAGTTTGTGTGTGTGTGTGTGTGTACCTCTTTGCTGGGTGAGAACTCCAGCAGTAGGTTGCATAGTGTTGAGGAGGCCATGACCAGGACTTCATCCGGGGCGTTCTGCAACAGCTACATACAACAGCAACACACCAAGTTACTCAGAATGCGTTTATTTATTTTCACATTCACACCTGCGCACATCCAGCCTGAGAGCTGACAAGTATCCAAATACAATTTCTTCCCCTACAAAAGATATACAGAGATGTGCTTCGCTGTGTGTACTCAGTAAAACTTCATCACTGGATTCGTTTCCTTCATACTCCACTGACCTTCATGAGGGGTTTCCACACCGCGTGGTCATGGAAGCTGGTTCTCAGCTGCTGCACCGACCGTGAAAGACTGTGAAGACACCTGGACAAAAAAACAAATAGGAACGGTCACACACAAGCACAGGGGGAGAGTTTAGTCACTGTTGCATGGCATTTAGTAGAAATTTAACCATTTAAAAGTTTGGTTTGATACATCATCCAGAATTGATATCATCATAAAATTTGCAACAAAACCTGAATTAAATCTGCAGCATTTTACTTTCAATAAAATTAAAAACCCATTTTGGTCCTAAATAAGCCTAAAGAGTAAAGAGACAAGTGGATACAAGACATCTCATTTAAAAGATTATACAAATTAAAAAGTAAAACATCTTGTTATCTCCACGTCTTTTGATGTAAATTAGACACTCAGCGGGGAGACATTACAGCACAGTTAAAGTTAAATATAAATTAAACGCTCATAAAATTTTGTAGAACTTAATTTCATTTCATAAATAAATTCTTGGTGCAGGGACTACAAGGAATTTAAGAGTCATGTCAGTGTCAGAGTGTCATCGTCAGGGTGGGGAGACAGAGCGGGGCAAAGAGACTCGCTTTACACCCTACCTGACGGCCGCCAAACGGACTTTAATGCTGGATTCTGATAGGCCACTGACTATCCTGTCCATCATGTTCTCTGTCTCTGTGATCTGAAGAGAAACAAAGGAGGGGATGGATTAGAATATAAAACATGTATGCGCACAATTAGATATGCAAACAAAAATACACAGAAGGAAAGGTCACCTTTTTGCGGATGTCCTCGTCGTTGGAGCCCAGCGAGGCGTAAAGTTTGAAAGCAGCTTGTCTCAGCTCATGTGCATGTTTCAGGTCATGGTCCAGCTGCAAATGACGGAGTGGACAGAAAGTCAGCTGGTGCGTAATGTCAACAAGAGACAGAACTTTCTGATAAAAAAAGATGATATCTTAAAGTTGATAAGAGTTTTCACTTCTAATAATACATTTTGATATATTAAATGCATTAATAATTATAATAATTATTAGTTGGTGGGAAACAGAAGCCACAAATTACTACATTCAGAAACACCAAGGATTATTGGGTCATAGCTGATTATTGCAGCATAACTGGTCAAAGTGCTGTCTGAGCAAAATAATCTATTCTAGCAAAAAATAGACTTTAATTGGCCTTATTAAGAAAAATAATTGTGATTATTATGCTAGCAGCATGGCTCTAGAGCATAGGGGAGCTCCAAACAGTTTCAGGGGAGGCTCAGTGAATGGAAGTGAAAAAAATATTACATTAGTTATCAAAAGGAGATCACATAGAAAAGCCTAAATGTGTGTGATCTGGTTAAAGAGATAGTTCAGAGATACAGTCGTTTTGGGGATTTTTACTGTTTTTCCCACTTTCCCAGAGAAAGAAACTAATAAATGCCTTAGAACAGAGCTTTTTTTATGTATTTGGTGTAATCTGAAGTTACGTCAGCACCAATAACACCAATATTAGGCTATCTTGGCGAAACTAAGCAAGTAAACTAAGGGGGGGGGTGAGGGAGCGCCTTTTTCCAAGCTTTGTCTGAGGGGAGGGCAGCAGTCTCAGACTTTGAAAACCACGGCTCTAGAGTTTTAAAGGTCAGTCATTCATTCAGACATTCATGTTCCCCAAAGGATGAATCCTACGGACTTCAGTGATCCCCTGACTTTCTCTGTAGCGCCACAATGAGGTTGACATTTTGAGTGAAATAGATGCTGTGGAATTTGCGACATACGTTCAAGACGGCCTCAAGATAAACTGTAATCACTTTGTGATCCTGACTTTTCATCGAACGTCACCGTCAGATCATAATTCCAGATCTGTCCAATACTTCTGACTAATACCTGCAAACTAATTACATTCCCATCAGCCTCAGTTGTACCTTGTGTTTAGTGCCAATTAACAAATGTTTGCATGCTAACATGCTAAACAAAGATGCTGAATATTATACCTGCTTGACATCAGCATATTAGCATTGTGACATTAGCCTTACATCTCTCACACATTCACTAAACATCTGGCAAACACCTGCCCCCTTTCACCTCTCTAAAATAATATCACATGACCCACCCTCTTGATGTCAGTGATGGCAGACACAGAGCTGGGGTATTTGAAGTAGTCGGCCAGCATGGCCACCAGGTGGTCGGTGGTGCTTGCGATCCTCTGCAGCTCCACGTCGGGCTCCATCAGGTAGGCCAGCGTCTCTGCACCCTCCACCCTCTCCTCAAGCAAATGCTCTTTACTGCACATCCGCACGAGGCACGGCAGGGTCTGGATGAAAGACAGGAAGTCACATGCACATTAAATACAGAGGTGCCGCTGATATAATATCATAATAATAATGAATAGAGGTGCAGAGGTCTTCAAAAAGCCTGACCTTTAGGACTATGCAGCTGTCGTCTGTCCTGATGGCACCCGCTCGACACATGTACGTTAGACTGGGACAGAAGGAGAAGAGGTCACATTTGAAGAAAAAATATACAGGAAATACATAGTCATATATTATTAATTAATATGGTTTCTGTCACTCACCATTTGGCTGCTGTTAGCTGCATTTCAATGGGTTGATCCCTTTGCATCATTCTAACAAATACCTGAGAGAGCAGCTCACCATCCACCAGCACTGGCAACAAAAACGTAGATAAACTGGGGTTGAAACGTGAAGCTCATATGAAGAGAAGAGAAGAGAAGAGAAGAGAAGAGAATTTCCTCACCATTCACCAGTGTCATGGAGACCTGAGTGTTCTCATAGGCCAGGACTGAGAAACACTTTAGCGCCTGCATCCGGACCTGGAGAGGCGATGAGATTGGAAGGACAGAATGATGATACGGAAGTAACCGAGTAATGTGTGAAAGGTTGTATCATCCGATTGGCTAAATACTGTATATACAGTCACAGAGAGACAGACATATACCTTATAAGAGGGTGAGATAAGTAGAGGGGCAATGTTCTGGATGGCGCCGTGGTTGAAAAGAACCGTCTGGTGCTCAGGGGTCTGGAGACAACAAACGTTCAATCAACACTGAATCTCGGTCTGGCTACGAGTGTGATGGACTCCACCGTGTTTGTGTGTGAACAAATACCAACAAATACCTTACAACAGTGGGAGAAGATCTGTGTGATGTACTCCTGGGTTCTCTGTGAGCGGCTCAGTAGAGACATTAGATGGGGAATCACAGTGGGGTCCTAAAAAAAACAACAACTTATCATTTCAAAATGGGAATAGTTAGAATTGGCCTTGTCCTTGCATCAATAGCATCAGCGCTAATACAGCTTATAAGCACCTGTACCCTGCATGAATTTGTTTGTTTCAAATGCCACAACAAACACTTGGACATGTACTTTAAATATGATATTTAAATATGATAATTAAATGTACATATAATGAATATTTGTGATATTATCATTGAACCAAATGTTTGTGTAATGTGAAAGGGTGGCTCATGGTACTGAAATGACTGAGATTTAAAACTTTTTGTCTCTTGTAGTTCACTGCTTTGATTTCACTATGCTCATTAAGCTACGCTGTTATGTTTGGGACAGGCTACTGTATGAATGAATGTATCTGACGTAAACATTCATGTAATTATTACATTTAATGAAGTAATAATGACTAATTTCATAAACACTGAGACTGGTGCTCTGCACACAGTGTGCTTGCTAATCAGTTAGGTCCAAAATCGTATTGGAGCTCATGTATATAGCAGGCAGAACGTGAACTAGACAACCTACAGTATAGAGCAGCTGCACAGGGGTGACTGGACTGATGAAGACTGTTCTGAGACATCGAAGACAAGCTTCAATGAAGATCAGTTCCGGACACAGGAGACCTGCGAGCACAAAACACAAGTGTCGTATTGATCTGTGTCTCTGTAAGTCACCAAAGGTGATGTCCTCTGCACTCAGTATTTGCACGCATGAGTATGTGTCGTGCACCCAACCTTGGAGAAGGGCAGGGATGATGTGACAGTCCACCAGGGACTTGATGTTGTTCTCGGTGCCCATGGCCAAGCTGCCCAGCACCACGGCGCACTCTGTCCGTAGCTCCAGACTGGACGAGCTCTGCTGGAGCAGGTATAGTAACCTGGAACCAATGAACAAAGCACACACTGAAGCAAGTTCACTGTAAAGGGTGCTAAGTAACCTACAAGGTGCAGAGTAGATGCTGCTAGTAAGTAAAACTCTTCAGCTTTAACAGTTCGTATTTTGTGACATTGTAATTTTTCATTTAGTGGCTGTCTACTGAAAAAAAAGCACATTATGTACCACCAATGTCATGTCTGTATCTTGAGTGTACTTAAGTACAATTTTTAAAGGTCGGGAAGTGGGAAGTAAAAGGAAAGACGAACTGGGAGTGGAAAAGTGGAAAGGTGCGCTGAGACATACCTTGGCACAGCCCCGAGGACGATCAGATTGGCCTTCTGCTTGTTGTTTCCTATGACAGCATTCTTCATGTCACTGAAGTCAGACAGATACACACAGATGAGGACCTTTCTTGCCAATCTATTTGAGGCAACTGTGACAAATGCGCTTCACTATCAATAACGAAAGTTTAAGAGTCGATATGATAACGCTTTAGATTATGGGAAGAATTACGCTGTACGTTGTGGGGCCTCAATCTAAAGCGTTACCGTTACTTCTGCAACATAAGAAACATGCTTCAATGCTGCATTACACCCAGTGGTATCCTTTGATAATATAAGTTTAGCTAATAGTCGTCAGACTGTTGTGAGGGGCAGTCTGCGGCACAGCAGAGGCCATGAGCTAGATCTTCTGAGAAGTTAATGAAGACACCAGGCAGACAAATTGGAACAGAGAAGGTTTAAATTAAGCAGATGTATTACATATTCTAGGACACAGAATGAGCCTCTTCATTTGTATTCACCACATTTTGTTTTCCATGCAGCGTTTGCTCTGCTCTGCATGCACCCCAGATTATATCAAATAGCAGGTGAGTGAGGCTAGTGGAAAAGTACAGCTGTAGCAGGCAGTCAAGTCAGTCAGGTGCTCGGCTAGTGGAGCGGTACAAGCCGTAACCAGAGCTAGTCTCTTCAGAAGATAAAAATAACGATGAAACAGTCAGAGTCCAGGTCACCGCAGTTGAAACAGAGAGTGAGAGTTGGAGTGAGAGAGATATGAAGTCACACTGAAGAGTGAAATGCGTTTTTAAATAGAGCGTCACATGAAAGCCTGTGCATGTAAACACAGAGATCATGCTCACTCAGGAACAGCACCATCAGTAATGCTTTCTACTGAATAAATTCTATGTATGATATTCAAAAGAAGTGCTTTTATTAGCACATTTAATCAACATCCTGTGAAAGACAATTAATGTAAGAGTGTGGACTTTATTCAACCAACACATTTCAGCAGAGGACCTTCATCAGTGTTTATCAAAACCAGAAAAACTCACAAAAACTCTGTATATCCTTTCCCTGCCGGCACTGGGGAAGACAGCTTATATATATTAAGTGCTGCTGTACTTACATGACTCCCTGTAGCACTTTCTGTGGGTCGGGGTCAAACAGTCTGTCAACATAATGGCGACTAGTGGCAGTGACTTCCTGCGTGAGGACAAACACAACAGGAACATTAGTGACAAAATTCACTGACATATAAACTTTTCAGCAAGGGCTACCTGGCATGAAAGTCAGTGAGATTGCATCTTCTAGTTTCTCTCTCAAATACACACACACACACACACACTGTAGAAAAGAACAAATATAATGTACAGATTTTAGCATAACTTAATGGCCTTTTTTACATTTTAAGATCAATTTAACACCAAACTAAAGTTGGACATCTGAGAGAATAGCCCTGTCAGATAAGTTTAGGGCTGCATCTAACAATTATTTTCGTTATCAATTAATCTGCTGATTATTTTCTCAATTAATCAATTAATCATTTGGTCTATAAAACATTAGAAAACAGTGAAAAAATGCCCATCACAATATTTGACGACCTCATCAAATGTCTTGGTTTGTCCGATCAATAGCCAGATCCCAAAAAATATTAAACTTAATATAATGCAAGAGCAAGAAAAGTGGCAAATTTTCACATTTGAGAACTTTTCAGAAAAAATAACTTAAACGATTAGTCGATTATCAAAATAGTTGCCAATTAGTTTTCTGTCTATCGACTAATTGATTAATCGACTAATTGTTGCAGCTCTAATCATGTTTATTTCCTGCTGGGAAAGTAGCATGCATTAAAAGAACTCCAAATATTATATATATTTTTATTTCTATGGCACGGAGTGGCTACATGTGGCACCAGAGAACTTTGATTATATCATTGACAGCTTTATCCAGAACTTTCCACCTGACCCCAGAGGAGCAGCCCTCCCCCAGCTAACAACACCTGCAACTACTGACCTCTGTGCCTGCATAAACCTGGCTTTTACATAAATTCTTTATATTTTAGCTTAAATGTTTATCAGACAAATGCAATACACACAACAACGGAGCTGCTCAAAAAAAAAGTAAAGATGGCCTAATTAAACAGAAGCTGCCATAATGTTTCACAGGGCGGACAGAGCTAATTTTACCCAGAAAACTCCTCAAGAGGTGGGCAGTCACTGACTTATGTTAGCTTCTCTAGCTTAACCGAATGCTACTGGTTAGCTAACGTTAGCTAGCTCAGCAACGTTAAGTTTGCTAGTGTAGTTAGCGAGCCGCAATGGTTAATGGCAAATAATATCAGATGGCTGCGATAAAAAGCTTATTCCGACAACTTATTTATATTATTAATATTTTAAACGTGTTTGTACATTTTCACGAACAGTAGTGACAGCACTTTCACTCTTAGCGGTTAGCTGCTAACTCATTCCGAGTGACACTGACAGGTACTTCGTTCGTTCGATTTGGTTTCCTTTGTACACCGACGGGGCGAACGGACACGTTCATGGCGTGTTCAGAACGTTCCCGCCCGTCCGGGCGACGCCAGAATAAAAACCGTTCTCATCTTCAGCTACGTAGGCGGACCGCTACTGTGCTGTGCTAGCCTGCAAGCTAACAGGAGCCATAACCGCTCCATAGTTTGACAGCTCCGAGCGTCTCCATATGACTGATTAAATGATATCAGCCGCTCACTGTTGGAGCGAGCACGCTGTAAATCTGACGAGGCTACTTGAAACTATGAGAGCGACACTCACAGACAGCACACTGATGCGGAGCGGGGCCTCCAACAAGCACGCCATCTCTCTTCCCCCGATCGAGCGCCCCAATCGGCGCAGCACTTTGCAGACACTCCGCCCCCCAGAGCAGCTGTGAGCGGCTTTTAAAAAGTAACTGCGGCCGGATCGCGCAGCTCCTCGCTGGCGTTGTATTCACAACAGGTGGCCGCGTTGCTCCGCGGGCTCGGCTGTAAACACCAGCGGCAGATAATCAACAAAAAACAACACCGCTAACTTGGCGAGCTGTCTGTCAGACTGTGGATTTGTCAATGAAGTAAATTTTGTTTATAAATGTGACGTAGGTAGATTGAGGCAGATTCGTCACAATAATTTCACCCAAACGAGCCATGAAATGATTAAAATATATACGTAAAAAATACACACTGTGTAACAGATACTAATCCTAGCGATATGCATATTAAACAATACGTAAATATAAAGAATTGTTTTGTAAAATGTTTTTGTGGAATCTGCCGCTAATGATCACAAATGGTTTGCTCAAGTTGGTGACGCACTGCGCATGCGCTTTAAGCTGTAGATGCGAGGTGGGAAAATTCATTCCGTCGCGCGTGTGTGTGCGCGAACCTGTCACATAAATATGATTTTCAGAAACAGTTTGTGACTTTACGGAGTATAAAACTGCACAGAAACACCCTTCAGCTATCCATTCATCTCCGTAAGTGCTCAGTTTGTTCGCTTGTTGTGTTCTCGTGCGGGAAACATGGTTCTCTGTTTGCTGTCTTGTGGTTTCAACGCGATGTAACGTTATGGTACATTAACATTTACCACGTAGCCTAGCTAGCTATTGCATCTTCTGTTCGGTTGCTACTTTTAGGAGGTAAGTTGCTAATATTGTTGTAAACTGGACGTAACTACACAGAGCAGACGTAATATTTCAATGGCCTTGTGGACACGCATGTTAGGTTTAATGCCAAGCAGCGGGAGCCCCATTTGTCATAGAAAAACCTGGTTTGATGTGCAGGTTTTGAAGCCACCAAGAGCTCCAAAAACACCAAAGTAAGTGTGTCCTAATGCCAGGTGCATGGATGAATATTTAATGTTTTAAAAGCGGTCACATGCAGTCCCGCCGTCCCTCCAGGTTAGCCTCTGTTCACCTGGCTTTCATTTTATTACCATGGAGGCTTCTTTTATTGTTTCATTCACTCACTTTCTGTATAGTTAAAGGTAGAGCTGCAACGACTAGTCGATCAATCGATTAGTTGTCAACTATTAAATGAATGGCCAGCTATTTTGATAACAAATGTGAATATTTCCTGGTTTCTTTAGTCCTCTGTGACAGTAAACTGAATGAATCTTTGGGTTGTGGACAAAACAAGACATTTGAGGGACGTCGCCTTGGGCTTTGGGAAACAGTGATCAACCTTTTTCTGGCATTTAATGGACCAAACAACTAATCGATTAATCGAGAAAATGATCGACAGATTAATCGATAATGAAAATAATCGTCAGTTGCAGCCCTAGTTAAAGGGGTGCCTCCCGCTGTACAGGGCAGTGCAATTTTAGCAACTGATTATTTGTGTTCACAGCAGCTGTTTAACCAAGATATACCAAACTGTAATGTCACCTCTCTGCACGTTGACTGGCAATACTGTTGATAAGCGTGAATCTAATAGGAGTCACATTTATAGCAGTCTTGTGAGTTCTTTTCCATTGTCCAGTTTTTGTCCCGTAATTAGATTCCACTTACACAAATTTAACATTCAGTTGTCAAATCTACTGACTTAAAACCATGTTATTGCTTTCCCGTCATGTCTTTTGTTTGTATCCCTACAGATCACCATAAGATCATTTTAAAAGGAGAAATCTTCAGTATCTGTGTGTGTGTGTGTGGAGGCTGACAGCCCCTAAGCGGGCACAGAATATAAACCAACCCTCGCTGTGATTTTCTCTGGGGATCCGCAGCGCACCTCTTTTAGACAGCATGAAGATAGCAGTGGAAGGCTGCTGCCATGGGGAGCTGGACAAGATCTACGAGACAATCGGCTATCTGGAGAAGAAGGAAGGCGTAAAAGTGGACCTGCTGCTCTGCTGTGGAGACTTCCAAGCAGTGCGAAATGAAGGAGACATGAAGTGCATGGCTGTACCGGCCAAGTACAGAACGATGCAGACCTTTTACAAGTCAGTTCTTTGTTGTTGTTGTTTTTTTATGTTTAAACAAGTGCAAGATATGAGTGAGAACATTTAAAACTTTAATACTACTGTCTCTGTTGCAGATACTATTCTGGAGAGAAGAAGGCTCCAGTCCTGACCATCTTCATTGGAGGGAACCATGAGGCTTCCAACCACCTGCAGGAGCTGCCTTATGGAGGCTGGGTGGCACCCAACATTTATTATCTGGGTAGGGACCAGCAGACAGTAGATGTGATTATTCTGTCTACATGTCTATCTGTTAATTCCCAGGCCTGACGTGACCGTATTTCTCCAGGTTATGCTGGTGTTGTTCGCTACAAAGGGATAAGAATTGGTGGCTTATCTGGAATCTTCAAATCGCGTGACTACAGAAGGGGTGAGTTTTTATTGACTGTCTAAATGGCTAAAGTTACACACACTATGCAGTCTATTTACAAGAAATGTGTGCTCTTTAAGGTCACCATGAATTCCCTCCATACAATCCTGATACACTTCGAAGTGTTTACCACATCCGTAATATTGAGGTGTTCAAATTAAAACAGGTAAATATCATATATTCCACTTGATTGTCACTGCATTTACCTAAACAGTGTTTAATGATTCATAAATGTTTATTTCCCCTAAGATCCAGATGCCCATAGACATTTTCATGAGCCATGACTGGCCTCGTGGGATCTACTACTATGGAAGTACAGGGGAATTGTTGAGGAAGAAGAAGTTTCTGCGTCAGGAAGTGGAGTCCAACACTCTGGGAAGTCCTGCTGCCGAGGAGCTCCTGGCTCACCTCCAGCCCAGCTACTGGTTCTCTGCACATCTTCATGTGAAATTTGCTGCTGTTATGCAGCATCCGGTGAGGGTGACCGTTTTTCTGCAGCTACCTGTATTGCTGCCAATGTCATAATAATAATTCTGGGTTCCAATCTAATACGCCAACTAATACACCAGTGAATTCTCTTGTCTTTAGCCTAAAGCTAATGCTGCCCCACGTGTAACCAAATTCCTGTCCCTGGACAAATGTCTGCCCTATAGGGAGTTCTTACAGGTGAGAGAAAGTTTTGTTGTTAAATATTCGAAGGTCACAGTCGAGTTTAAGGTGTACATGTGATGGTTCTAAGCAACCATATATACACTTGTGTTGTAGATTGTGGATGTTCCAGAGAGACCGGGTTCATCTGAGGGTCTTGAGTATGATCCAGAGTGGCTTGCTATTCTGAAGGCCACCAACAGTCTACAAAGGACCACTCTTCACCCCTGGAACCCTCCAGAGAATAATGGCCTGCACGAACGGTACACAGATATTTAGACTTGAAATTACAGGCAGAGCAAATGCAGTCATCCAAGTGAAAAGGACCCAAGAGTGCCACAGTCTTCACTCATGGGTATGAATAGGCATTTGGAACTTTACATTTTTTCATATTTAAGGAGAAAGTCTGCTGACAAAACCAAAAGACGATCATTTTCAAGCAATAACGTAGCTACTAAAGGCCCACTGAAGCAGTCCTAGCATGTGCTTGCATGTCATACTTCCAATTGAACCTTTTTTTTTTGTTATAAAACTCTTACAATTAAGGATTGGCAAAATTTAGCTGCTTAAACGTGCAGCCAATGAATGAAGTGAGTTGTTACTCTATAGAGGGGAATCGTGTACCTGCATTATGCTGTTGCTAAGGCATTATACTGTCTTATTGATTGATGTTATTATCAATTAATCTTCTGGATAAATTAATTGGCTAATTGTTTTGGTCTAAAACATGTATTGTGGTCGAGACCGCACAAAATATAATCAAGGATGTTTTATTAACACTGACAGGAGCAACACATTTCGCTCTTTAAATATGCACACGCAGTTTGTGTAGCACACAGGTGTGTAAAATAGGTTTAACCATCTCAGACAATGTAGGTATAAAAAACTATAGCAATACACACTGGAAATGATAACTAACTAAGTAAGTAAGTAAAAAATAATTTAACTGGTTGATTGAATACTCAATAAATTGACAAGTTGCNGCATGACGACGCAGCTGTTGGGCTCACAGTTTTGGTTCATGCTGTCTTTTATAATCTGGATTGTCTATAACCATCAGGTGGGACTTCAGCGCTTCAGAAGCAGCTATGATGCAGGTGGTGGAGGATCTCAGCGGTGAACTTGCCGTTCCAGACAACTTTAGCCGGACTGTGCCATCCTATGACCCCAACAAGCCCCAGCCCTATGCCACCCCCAGCTGTAACACCAACCCTCAGACGACCGAGCTCTGTGCCACGTTAGGTCTCACAGACATCTACGCGCGGGTTGGGCAGGGAGGTGATGAGTTGGGGAGAGTTCAGGGCAGTACTGGAGGGGAGGAGGAGGATGATGAAGATGGACATAGTGTAGGAAGTGTGGACGAGCCCAGCGAGTACCCAACCGACACTTCGGGATTGTCGAGTTCATTTAATCCCGATGAGATCACAATAGAGGATGAGTGGGAGGAAGAGGAGGGAGAGGATGAAAAGGAGGAAGTTAAGGGCAGGCCTAACTCAAAAGCAGCAGTAAAGGGAGATCAGCTCTCTGATGTACCTGTAGGTGAAATCCACACCCTCGGCCGTATGGTTCTGCCCAAGCCCAAATCTGATTGCTCACCCCCTCATCTGCCCCACCTGATGAACCTGCCCCCTCCCTCCCACTCTACCCCAGCAGTAGCCCGCTCTCTCTCTGGAGCAGAAAGGGAAGAACAATGTGAGGGCGATGATGAGGATGCTACGGCTGTACGTATCCTAAAACGCACCAGCGATGAGACCGAGGCTCCCGGCAGCAGAGGCACAACTCCCAGAATCAAACGCAGGAACCAGGTCATCTATACAACAGTAGAGGATGAGGAGAGCGAAGATTAGAGGTCAGGGTGAGATGAGGCAAAAGGTGAGGACTCATTCCATACCATTTGTCACAGAATATACAATTAGTTACTCCATTAGTTTATATTGATTTGGTATTAATTTATGTATTTACTGTCTGCCGTTTTTATACAGCTACATGAGCTTTACAAAGCAGAGGTAGGGCCCTAAAAGCAGACTGTACACGACAAAGAGCGTTAGATTCAGTTTCTACAGAAAGGCAATTATGGCCTCTTTGTTAAAATATGATTTTTATATATTTTAATCAAACCAAGAAAATTTTAGAGATTTTTGAGTTTTGTGTTAAACTTTTTGTTTTGTACATGTAATTTCAAGGCAGTAGCAATGAGTAAAGAGGCTGGAAAAATAAAATATCCTTTTTTTAAAAAATGAATTCATGACATCGTACACCATTGTACAGCCACGTGGCAAACTCTCAAAATGAACTAATAAAATGTGGCTGTCAATGTCTTTTGTTTCACTTATCCGAGGCAAGTGAAAGAAAAGCAATCAGCGTTGTGCACTCAAAGCTCATTCACAGCTTTATTGAACACTGTACACACACGAGGTGCTGATGAGAAATCAAGGCTTGTTTTAATCATCTTTGTCATTTTAATTGCACAGAACACTGAAGCTTGTGATCACTGAAGAATGAATAAGTGAATGCTGGTCAATGTACCTACATAATGAGCCGATGAGCTGTTAGTGTCCTGGGGGGGGACAAATCATTTTAGCTTTTATTTGAATACTGATTGAAAATGACATTGTACTTCAAATGCCATTTTGAGATCCTTAATTAGCTCACCATATTTTTATCACAATGCCTCAGTGTCATGATTATGAATCTGAAAATAAAGCAGAACAAAAGATTTAAATCAAAATGTTTAAATCAAACAGATTTATAACATTGATTAGAGTCCTTTTTTTAAACGATCCATTCCAGATTCACAGGTGTGCTCTGCTAAAACCATATACACTTTCATTAAAATTAAGACAATATATAACATACAGTGTATTCAACAAGATCTCTTTACATCCATACAAAGAGCCAATACAGTATATAGCCTAATGACAGGGTGCCAAGTTATTGGTTTATAGTACAAGCCAATGTCAGGGAGATGGTTCTCCTGCACTGTGCCTACGAAGCACACACGTAAAGAAAGCCCCAAACATGAATCACAGAAAAAGAAAACTGGGAATAGGCACTTCTGTTTTTTTTGTGTGTTTTCATCAATTCTTTCCTCATTTTCTTCAGCCAAGCCTTGGACAGCAACCAAGCACACAACTCTGTTTTAAGAGCATCATATTAAGTTAAATGAATCGGTAAAACCGTTTAAGATCACTATGATTTCATGTTCACCAACAACTTAGCCTTAGGACATGGGACAGATGAGGGGCACATTAAACACAAGATGGGCAGATTTTCTCCTACAGGGGATGGTACAGGTTTATTACATATCTCATCATATCTTCCTGTCCTTAACAGTTCTTCTACAAGGACACCGGCCCCCAATATATATTTTATCTGATGCTAATAATTTCATCTGGGCAGAGCCATAGATGGACTGTTTCCTGCTATTACAATTAGCCTCATCACTGTAATAACTGAAAAATTAGATTAAGCAATTTATTCAGAACAGGGACTTAAGTCTTGTGTTTGATGCAGTACTACTTTCTTTGGGTTTGAGGGATATGTTCTCTGCTACAGACATGTAATTAGTTAGAGCTAACAGTTTCCTGCTCGTACACAGCAATATTAAAGTCATGTGACTACATACACGCCATATCAAGTCTATATTGTTGCTGAAAAGAGCTACATGAGCACTCAAGCAAGGCATTCAAATCCAAAATACTTGAGGAACACTAAACAAGCAAGTCTCATGGACCAAATGTATCAACGAGAAACACAATGTAAAACCGGAAATCTTGTAAAGAAACGATCCCATTAAATCAGAACTCAGTAGAAGTTTAAATGTTTGCCTCACATAATGAGTTTCTATCTGGACAAAAGGAGGAGAAATGTGAGTGGAAGCAGTGCCTCGGAGACACTGGAGCATCACTACCAGCAGTCAAGAGAAGTCAAAACACTGGACAATAAATACGTACAAATGTTGGGCAAACTGTGCCATGGGTCTTATCTAATGTGAGCCTGGACAGCGCCAGTGACACCAGGGAAGGTCAGGCAGGACAGAGAGGGATTACGAATTATGGGCTCATTCCAGGGGTACAATATGTGGCATTATTCACAGCAGGATTTGATTGATTCAGGACTAGAAGGAGGCAAAGCAAGCAGGCGCAAGCTCTGACAAAGGAGAAGAAGAAAGCAGCCACAACCTAACCACTTGGCTTCTGTATTTTACGTCTCGGCCGTTTTTTTTTTTCTCCCTTCCTCTTGGCCACTCGCCAGCGTGTGCTGCTCATTTTGTGCATTTTTTACGCATTGTGACAGATGATGCAAGGCAGAATGACAACGAAAATTCACAATTAGTGCTAAATACTACAACAGGCTTGCCACTGTCTTCCACATTCTTTATTTTCCTCCTCTCACTCTCAGTCTTCACTATACCTCCTCTTGTAAATTCCAAATGCAGAATCTCAGTTGTTGGTCAAGAGACACAGATGTGAAACACTGCGCCTTCCTCCTCCACCTCTGCTTGCTCTTCCTTTCCTCTTATTCTCTCCTTTGATTTTTTTCTGTCTGCTTGGACAGGAGGATGAATGGAGGGTAAAGGGAGTGAGTGGATATTGGGTTTCCCCACATCAAGCCCACCCCTGTAAGTTGGTTGAAGGAGACAGGATGGTTGAAGGGCTGTGGTGGTGTGGATGGTGGAGTAGTGGTGGGAGATGTGGAGGTCTAGTTCCCACCACAGCAGGCTCGGGAAGAGTGGGCATCTGGATCCTGGAGGTTGACTCCCCGATGTCGCGCTGCATGTGTAGGGTTTTGGGTGTCTGTTTTTGGCATCTTTTTTGCTACATTAAGGAGACAAAGTGAAATATTTTGACATATAAACCTTTGATAGCTTTTATCAAAATTAAAAACAGACTCCACGTTCTAACTAGAAAGTACTCAGAGCGCATACGTGTGTCCACCTAGAAAAAATCTCTATCTTTTATTTATGATTAATTCAGGAGAAAACAACAGAAACATTCAAATATCTTGATATTGTTAAACAAATATGCATCTGAATTTAGATCCACACTAGAAAGTGATAGATAATCATGGATACAAGCACCAAGCATACAAGCAGAAATCTTTTGAATAAATCCTGAATCTGGATCTGCACCAAAATCCACATAGCGGATGAGCGATCATGGGATACATGTGCCTCATTTATTCATCAAAGCAAGTAATTTCTCACGTATCTCACAATGTCTGGTAATCCTTTCAAAGATTCTTGGATCTGCATTAGAAATATAATCACTTGGTCACGAGCCCGTGGCTTAACTTCCCACCAAATTCCATTTAAGTCTGTGAGCAAGTTTTTGACATATTTATTTATTTAACGTTTATTTGTATCGGGACAAGTATGTTGCATTAACCGATGCCACACACCACAGCATTTATAGCCTAAGCTAATTTGCAAAGCCTGTCCCTTGATGGGCCTTTAAAACACATAAAACTCAACAACAAAAACACAAGAGACAGTACAAAACACGAACTCAACAAGAGAGAAAAATATGCTTCTAACTAACAGACAAACCACCTGGACTGAACATGTCATCTCTTAAACGGGGGTCATGACTCCTGTGGCCTAAGTCTCATTCTCTTCTGAAGTAAAAGTCTTAATTTTTTGTTCAGATGTAAATGAAAGGACACTCACCAATGGCCAGGAAGAGCTCATTGACGTTCATGGCTGTCTTAGCAGAGGTCTCCATAAAGAGCAAGCCAGTGTCTTCAGCATATGTCTGAGCCTCCTTTGCCATACAACACACAAACAAATACAAATTTAACACCAGCAGTCGTTTGGAAAAACTGCAAACTATTTAAAGCTGAAAAGAACCAAAATGTTTGTTATCTACAAACGGCAGACACTCAGTAGAGCTCAGGCCTCTGACCACACAAATTCTGAGCTGTGAAGTGCAGCCTCCGCAACAAATACGGTTTATGTTTTGTATTCAAGATTTTCTGACAAATTTGCTCTTGAATGCACCATTGTCACGTAGCAGATGACTCATAAGGACTACTCCACCAGTATTTGAATGCAGCCAAATAGGTCTGGTAAAAAATTTGTTTAAAGTGCAAGATATGGACATCACAACAATTTGATTAACAGATCCTGGTGCTCTGTTTTCTAATCTTCTTTGTAAAATTGTGCACGCAAGCATGAGCTTGATTTCCACTCCCACAGTTAGCCACAGATGTACATATAAATGTTGTTAATCAGCTGGGAACCTGGTCCACTACAATCAAGATGAAAACAACTGCAAACAAGTGAAATTTTATTAAATTACAATGGCGAGGTCCTCTAACCACACAAACTATGCCAGCCTTTGTGGTTACTTGTTGCACCCATAGTGCCAATAATAATTAATTCATAAAGCATTATGTAACATGTCATCAGCAGTGATTACCATCCAACTTCAGAGAGATAATCAGTTAAGATTTAGTTTAGGCTACAGTCCACAAACAGGGGTTGGACAGGAGCGTGTTACCTCATACTCTACTAGTCTCCTCTCCGCCAGGTCAGCCTTGTTCCCGGCCAGGGCAATAACAATGTTTGGACTGGCCTGCCTCTGCAGCTCCTTCACCCAGGCCTTGGCCCTCTCAAAAGTCTCCTGCACAAACACAGCACCAAGGTCAGATAAACCACACGCACACACACACACACACACGTAAACACCAGGCAAGGTGGTCGTGGAAGCTGTGCATGAATAATACATCAATATAGGAATTTATTCATCAGTTAGGGGACAAACTGCTCACCTCGTAAAGTTGACGTAAGCATAGAGCTGGGCAGTATACTGCTATAATATTAATATTAATATCAGATTGTCTGAGATGTTTTAATCTGATATCGTGGTCTAGGTTCTGGCCTTAAAGGCTGTGTTTTCGTCACTTATTTGACTGTTTTAGCTGAGTGAAATAAACCAGGAACGTCTGATAAACAAACTTATTACCCAGACCTACATAAACAAGTAACTAATGAGTGAATCTGTTTATACTATACCGGCTTGGTGATGTCAAAGACGACGATAGCGGCCTGAGCACCACGGTAGTACATAGGAGCCAGGCTGTGGTATCGCTCTTGTCCTGCTGTGTCCCAGATCTCAAACTTCACTGTGGTGTCATCTAAACACACCGACTGAGCCAGGAATGCAGCTGGACGTGAAGGAGGAAATGACAGGTTACCAGGTGTTCTTACAACCTACCATCGCTCACCTTTGTGCTACCCCTTCGATCACCTGATGAGCACTTTAACCAACACAACATACAGCCTTCCCCCTACATTCCCTCACACACACTGTGCACATTTCCCAGTCTTCACCTCCTATGGTTGTCTCCTGGAACTCGTCAAACTGTCCCTTGACGAATCGCAGCACCAGGCTGGACTTCCCTACAGCCATGTCACCCAGCAGCACCAACTTGAACTGGCAGATCTTGGTCTGTGGTAGTGTGCCGTTGGAGCGGCCTCCACTCCCTCTGGAGCTCATACCGGCCCTCGTAGGAGACGGCAGGGGGTCTGGGCCTCCTCCCTCGGGTGGAGATAGGTGCTTCTGGGATATCAGCCACTTGCACCGACTTCCAAACTCCGCGTAGAGTCTCGCTGATGGTGTCTTGACCTCTCTTCGCTCCTGGTTTTGTCTGAATGAAGAAGTGAAGGTTATGTTTTGGTGCAAAATGACATCATACCTCACCTCATGTACACTTGTCTTTCTTTCTCAAGACAACAAACGCCTCATCAAGTGCATCCATACAGTCTTAAGATTAGGGTTTTACAAGGAGAGGTGGAGATCTGACATGAATTCAAGGCATAGCAAGACACAAGTTTCCATTACAGCTGCACAGCTTTACATCTTTCACACCTCACCTCACCTCACATACACTTCTCTTTCTTTCTCAAGGCAACAAACGTCTCCTCCAGTGCAGCCACAAAGTCTAAAGATTGGGGTTTAAGAGGAAGGGTGGAGATTTCCTTGGCATGACACCAGTGAACACCAAGAGGCGAAGAAGTTTGCACTGCGACTGCACTGCTTCACATTTTTTACAAGCCTGCATGTCCTCTATGTGCTCACTGATTCAGAGCCATGTTTGAAAATCCTGCCCGTCGCCAGCTGTGTCCCATTATGCAGTGAAACTTGAGCTTGAACAGGGATGCTGCGCCTCTCACCGCTGTCTCCCACCTCACAGACAACAATGCTGAACATCCATCACTGCAGCAAAACCAGTCACTTGAAGCTTTCCTGAGCCCAGGTGGTGAGGTGTCTGTGCAGAGGGCATCCCTGCGCCCTGTCACTGCTCGGGTTCCTCCCACAGCAAATGTTATCACATCACCAGCCCTTATCTTGCGTTATGTGCTAACGGGACACCGCTCCGGCCACTCGGGTCGGACGAGACAAAAACTGAATTAAAGCTTTATATTTCGACGCCCAACTAAACACAGCAATACTACCTGCTCATGCGAACAACATGTGACCACTGAGGGGAACGTATAAAAATATTTACCGTATGTAGTGTCGTTTCAGCGGCGCAGATATCGCAGGCTTCACTGTTGACAATTTGGCTATCAGCTGGTTAAAGAAAACGTTAACACTTCCTGTAAATTGGCGCAGGCGCACTGAGTGCCGCATTGTCAGTCCTGTGAAGAAGAACCGCATTCCCCACCGGTCCCCCCAGTGACTGTCCACATTTTCACAATCTTCGCTTTTTCCTCACGTTGACAAAAGTTTATCGCGTTTTTTTTCCAGCCGAAGACGAGCATGAATAATGATCATAATCAAGACCCAGTCAAACATGTTACCACCGCAATTTATTATCATTTACTCTCAAATATGACCCTTAAAGTATGAATAATCTGAACGGGCTTTTGAATGGCATTTAAACGACAGAGCGCTTTAAGGTGTTTATTGTGTCCTCCAGGCCGCAGGGGGGCGCAAGAAGGCAGCCAGGAAGGTACCCGGAAGTCTTTACCAAACCGAGGATGTTTGAATTATTTTGATCAGTGGACGCCTGCCTGAAATCAGCAACGTTTATTTAATATATTGGACAGTAATGTGCTGGAGTTTACCTGCGAAGTGATGAGACAGCTTGCTGACATTATGCCAACGACTAACAGAAAGAAGCAGAAGCAGGGCAGAGACACGGCGGTAACTTATTCAGCCACTAAAGCTCACTACACCTGATGTGTGCACTATTTAATTATCATGTAACTGAGTACTGATCTTCATGTACTTGTACTTTACTTGAGTATTTCCATTGCATGCCACCTTATACTTATATTCTATTACAATTCAGGGGGGGATATTGCACTTTTTACTCCTCTGCATGTATATTTCAGCCTAAATTACTTTACAAATGAAGATTTCACACACAAAACCTTATAAATAACATGACCTTA
>NTHP01000209.1:848095-863607 GCA_003416845.1 Oplegnathus fasciatus
AGCTTAGTTACTTTATATACTGCTGGGTAGCTTGTGAATTTCACCCCGGGGATCAATAAAGTCTTATCTTAACCTATAATAATGCATCATCATTTATTTGTTGATTATATTTTGTGTTATTATTCAGAATCTGCAAAGTAACATCAGTTATCAAATAAATGCAGTGGAGTAAAAAGTGCAGTATTTGCCTCTGAAATGTAGTGAAGTTGGAGTATAAAGTAGCAGAAAATGGTTACTCAAGTAAAGTACAAATACCTTAAAATTGTACTTAAGTATAGTACTTGAGTAAATGTACTTAGTTAATTTCCTCCACTGTACAATGCAACTTACACATGTCCCAGCCCGGCTCCAAGGAACGACAAAATGTGGAGACTGCACATGACTCTTTAAAGTAAAATACACTTATTTAAGAAAGCTAAATTAAATCTGCAGTCAGTTCCTCAGTAATGTGTGTAGTGTGTGGTTGTGTGAACATGTACAGGTGTAAGAAAACAAAAGTAACTCAACCAAACCAAGTAATACAGAGAGAAAGAGAGAGAGAGACAGACTGCTCAGGCACCTGTATATAGTATAATATATAGGTGAGCCTAATGAGCCACTCCCCAGATCCCAGCATCCAAATAAACTGGAAACTGGTCTTGAGGCCCAGGACCCGTCACACACATTCATGCAGTGATCACTAATCCAATAACTTCACGTATAATAGTTCAACTCTCAACTCTCAACTGCATTGAGTGCTTCTACGTTTGATACTGTGATACTTTAAGTACAATTTGCCAAAAATCCCAACATACTTGTAACATTTTCAATGGAGGACTTTTACTTGTAATGGTGTATTTTTACAGTGTGATATTTCTATTTTTTACTTAAGTTAAGGATCTTAATATTTCTTCCACCACTGTCAAAAAGTAAATCAGGCTCAGGCATTTACAGTTGTGATGGCTCTGTGTTTTTTTGGTGTTTGACCCAGGTACAGGGAACCAACGACAGCAGTGTGGTGAGCAAGGTGTCTGCTGCAGCGCAGGGCTACTTCCAGGATGTCTTCCTCCAACACTTTGTGTGCAAAGTGGCCCGGAGAGCCCCGCTCATCAACAGGTCAGCAGGGATCTTCATCTTGTCACACTCAGCTGTGCATGGGACTCAGTGATCAAGGTCACAGCTACTTTATTGAGCGCACAGAATACATGTACCGGAGTTGGCCTTGGCTGACAGTGGTGGTGTAGTATATTGACATAATTTATGCAGTGACAAAGAACCGCCACACACTTTGGATTAGATGGAATTACTCTCACGAGTCATGGCGGTACAATGAGCGCAGCCATAGAGGGTGAAAGTGTGTTAAGCATCACATCTTGTATCATGATGCACAAAGCACGACTGAAATTAGGTAAATATTTAACTATCCAGTAATATGTCAATATACTTATGTGTACTGCAAGGTAATCAAAAGTGTGTTAAGTAATAATAATGACAGACTAAATGGTAATTAAATCAGGATTCCTGGCAATTCCTGATTAGAGCATTAAGGTCGATTAATCGTTTGGTCTGTGAAATATCAGAAAAAAGTGAAAAATCTCCATCACAGTGTCTTAGAGCTCAATATTATGTCTTCAAACTGTGTACAGTATTAGATAGAACACAGAACATAATAATAACAATAATAATGTGTTCTACAGATTAAAGTCTGAAGTGTATTTCCATGTTTTAGGGGATACTATGTGCGCTGGAGAGCTGTGGACCACTGTGTGAAGAGGTTCCTACACATTACTGAAAACTGCCCCAAGAGACAGGCAAGTTAACAACATATTGTCCAACACTATTTTGTACAGAAAGTTTTGCACTATGAAGGGTTACGTCTTTTTTTCTCACTCCCTCTGTCTTTCTCCTTTTTTCAGATTTTGTCACTGGGCGCAGGGTTCGACTCTTTGTATTTTCGCCTACATGCAGATGAAGCACTTGACGGGGCTGCTGTGTTTGAGGTAGATTTCCCTGATGTCACCCGGCGCAAGGCTGCCCTGATCAATTCTAATATCACCCTGAGAGGGATGTTAGAGTCTCATTTACCTTCTCTGACAGGTTTGTCATTTCCTTCACACACAACACACTCACTGTGTTCACAGAGATTTTCTTGTCTTTTCAGAAGTCTAGAAAAAAATGTGCGTCATATAAATTATGTTAGATTACATAAGTGTATGTCTGCCTTTGTGTCTTCAGGACCTGTACATGTGTCTACTGGTCAGTACCATCTGCTGGGGGTGGATGTTAGAGAGGAGTCCCAGGTGGAAGAGGCTCTGGGTGCAGCCGGGCTGGACTGGGCTGCCCCTACCTTAATTCTCTCTGAAGTGGTGCTTACCTACATGGAAACACAGTGGTAAGGACTGTTTGGTCTGTTTAGGGGGCCATATCACCCTTTTTGTGTATACATAATATATAAGCTAGGACTTTAAAATCATGTACTGTATTTTGATCTTAAGTTAGGCACAGTAATTACATTATCACAATATCTAGCTAAACTTGTACAGCTCTAATGTGAATGTTTGTTTGTAGTGGTTATATGTTGTGTGTCTTCCAGGTCAGATGCTGTCATTAGTTGGGTGGCAAAGCTCCTGCCGCAGTCTCTCTTCGTTATGTATGAGCAGATTCATCCACATGATCCCTTTGGTCGGATCATGCAGGATCATTTCCTGAAACTAAATTCAACTCTGCACGCACTTCGACAATACCCCGACGCTTCTGCACAGAGATGCAGGTTCCTGGACAAGGCCAGTATGCCTATCACTGCATCTTGTTACTGTTGCTCTTAAAGTGTAATGGACACACTTTTAATCAAGTGGTATCTGCAAAAGAGGCGTTTATTTCTTATTTCCATGATGGTTGGTTACATTCAGAAGTATTTAATAAGATATCATTGCTCTGGGTTTTTTTTTGTGAAGTACACACAAATGTTTGATCACATAGCATCATGGTGTTTCAATGAGTGTGTTTTTGTCTCCAGGGCTGGGAGCAGTGTGTGTGTCTGGATATGAATGACTTCTACCTCGGGCTGGTCCCTGAGGAGGAGAGATGCAGGGTGGAGAGCCTGGAGCCTTTTGATGAATATGAGGTTAGCTGTTGAGACGTGTTTGCATCTTCTTATTTTGTGGGGTTGTCTCCCTGTTGTATTCTTTATAAAATCATACTTGCTATTAAAAATATTGAACAGAATGACTCTATATATATATATATATATGTCTGTGTGCCCTCAGGAGTGGCACCAGAAATGTTCCCACTACTTCATCCTTACTGCATCTCGAGGCTCTTTGATGGCACAGGCTTTACTCACACGTGCTCCAGGTAACTATCACTTTATTTCCCTCTCATAGAAAACCACTGTCCCTCCTTCCAACTAACACATCTTTTGTAATATGTTTGAGTCATTTCACATCTTTAAGACACTTTTTTTGCAAGTCTGTACGTTTGTCGTGGCTAAGGTTGTATGATGCTTTTTGCTTCAGTATCTCCAGTACCATCCATGTGCCCATCTTGGAGCCCCACAGCGCTGAGTGTGCAGACCACACCAGTTTGTATGGAGGGGCTGGGGATGGCTTCTACCTTTGTGAGCCCAGGGCAGGTCCTGCTAACAGGCGGCTCTAGCAGAGGAGGCAGGGGGTCAGTGACGAGGATCCTCCTCAGGGGCCAGGATGGCTGGAGATCTGTCAGTGTGGAACCATCAGTAGATTTAGGTGAGAGGGTTTTTCTGTCACTTACTTTTTGCTCTTACACTACATTTACTACTTGGTTAATCCGTTAAAAGTTAGTTTCAGTGTGAATCAGAAATTTGAACTCAATGCAGGACTCTAAGTGCCTGTAAATGTCTCTCCCAGTCCTTGCATAGCAGACTAGTAGCATGATTTACTTTACAGTACTGTTTTCTTTTCTAGTCGTATTATCAAAATCATGCAAGTACAATGAGACCCACTCTGCTTCCAGTGTGAACAGCTGGTTGTTGTGTTGACTTCTCTCAGGTGTTCGACTCTACCACACTGTTACCTCTCTTCCTGGAGGAGGTATTGTGGTATACGGTGGTCGATCCTCCCCACTCAACCCAATCAGAGGCATTTTCAGAGTAACCCTGGACCCCGGTGGTCCACCTGGTCCTCTGGACTCAGAAGGCCGAGACACGGTGAAAGTTTTTGTAGAGCAGATGGTTTGTACGGGTGATTCACCACCGCCAAGGTGGAGGCACACTGCTTCTATGGTCAGTCACAAAGGTGAGATGAAATAAGAAGTCTTATGTGATTTCTTTCTTTCTCCCACTCGTCCATTTTCATCCTTACTCACTCACTTATTGTAAAATAAAGCCTTTTCATTTTTTCTGTAGGCAACGACTTTCTATTTGTGTTTGGTGGAAAAAATGAGTCAGAGGCAGTTCTGGGTGACGGCTACTTCCTGTGTCTAGACCAGCAGCAGTGGACTGAGGTTTGCTTAGTTTGTATTGATGTGTTATCTTTATATATACTGTAGGTTTTTAATCACACACACGATGCTAGCATTTGTCTCTCCCTACTTTAAATTACATTGAGCCTCATGCAAGAAGTACGAGTGATTTAAGACAATTTGCTGCATTCACCAACTTTCTCGTACTTTGAATTTCCTCTAAGATGCAAAATAAACGTCGTACGAGTCATGTACAGATAGTCTGCCTCGCTCCACAGGGGGAAAAACTCAGTTGATCTGAAATCATAATGCCTGAATCTGAATGAATTTGGACCGTTTTGCTTTAGAAATCCGTTTTTTAGCATCTGACTTGATGTCAAACCGTTCTCTCTTTTGTCTGTCACGGCGCTGCTGTGATGACATGCTGTTGGCGGCTGCACTATGAATATGTTCGAATTGTTTCGGGTCCTCTAACACCACTACTGTCACTGCTAAATGTGTTATGTTTTTGTCTGCTGATTTCAAACAGCAGGACTAGAAGCTCCACAGCGTGAACGTCTCCTTTTTACTCTTTGGTCACATTTTTTGTTAATGAAACGTGCCCACAAACAGAGCAGAACAGGCAGCCTTCTATGGCCATTTTGCCATGTCGATTATGCTAACGATGAACTCTCACGAAAGTGCACGTCATTAACAGGCGGCACTCATCAGGCTGAAACGAGTCGTGTACAACACATTTGTCCTGTTAAGAGTTTGGTGAATCTGACTTGGAACACTCATGCGAGCAAACCTCACAGAAAAAAGTAAGAGAGGTTTAGGAGAAGAATTGCATGAGGTCCAGTGTGTGATTGTGTTATTCACAGATCCCAGTAGAGGGTGGAGCACCAGAGGCCCGCCATTCCCACTCAGCATGTTCATATCAGGGAGGCGTGGTGATGTTTGGAGGACTAGACAGAAGGGGAGTGCCACTGGGGGACACAGTAGTGTTAAGGCCAACTGAGAGAGGCTTCTCCTGGGAAAGAATAGAGGTGCAGCCCCCTCCTGTTCCCAGGTCTGTTGTTTTTCAAAGCCATTGACAAAGTTTTCACATCATTCAGCTCTTAAGACCATGTCCTGAAGTTTCTACTTAAGAAATCCACTAAAGGGCAATAAGACTGAAATCATTTGCTTTGTTTTAGGTACTCTCATTCTGCACATGTGATTGGTGAAAAGCTGATTGTGGCTGGTGGAGTTTGGCTACATTCAGATGGTGTACCAGGTGTTGTCATGATCAACCTCACCACGCGCAGCAGTGTGGAGTTCAGTCTGGACACGGTCAGTTAACATTTATTGGACCTAATGGACACAGATTTCATAGCAATAATTTTAAATGAAATTCATGGGCTCACTGTTACTGCTTACTGTTGATGCATCTGCCCCATGTTGTAAGGGCCCGGGTTTGTTGCCCGAGAAGTGGCATCAAAGCTACATATAAAGTAATTTGTTTGCAGTACATTTTCATTGATCATGTAGAGATCTTTTAGACAAGATACTGAATAATAAGTCACTGTGTGCCATCTCCAGACCTCGGTGCCCTGGCCTCTGATGCTCCACTCTTTCTGCTCTGAGCTGACGGATCCAGAAGAACCACAGCTGCTCCTGATAGGTGGGGGAGGAAACTGTTTCTCTTTTGGGACTCACTTCAACCTTCAGCCTGTCACTGTGGACCTCAGACCTGCGCTGGGATGAAGTAGTCCAAACTGTTTCTATGAAACCATTAAGCAGCTCAAAGCAATGACTTAAACTGAGGAGGTTTGGCAATCCGAACTCTAATCAGACATCTCAGACAGGATGAAATGGATAAACCGGAATTATTTGGGACAGTTTGAGTAGAGTTTACTTCAGGCCTGCTGAAAGCTCCAGACAAGTGCGCCTGAAGTGCGCCTGAAGTGAGCCTGAAGTGCGCCTGAAGTGTGGAGGTCTAAGTATGAAAGGGCACAAAAGGGTCAAAAGACAATAAACAACTCGTGTATGAAAAATCCAAAAAATGTCTTTAGTCTGCTTAATGGACAGGTTTTTATTTGTGAGACCTCAGTTCAAAATCACAAAATAGTCAATGAAAATTTCAAATATCGACAGTGTTGGTTGTTTTCTTCTTGGATGGAAGTGAAATTATTCAGTGAAGCGCCTGAAGGACTGGACCGTAGGACTGACCGCACCCCAGTCGCCAGGCTTGCGGTACTCCCCCTTCTCCAGGAAGTACTGGCGTCCACGGTAGTTGGGGTGCTCGTAGAAAACCCACCAGCCGTCGAAGACCTTACAGGAGTTGACCTCCCTCCAGCGGAACTTCTCCAGAAGTGAGGGACAGTCCTCTGTGGCCTCGTAAGCCTGGCCCCCGAAGTCTGCCTTCTCATAAAGCTGCATCTTGTACAGGGTCCCACTGGTCTGGAAGGTGACGGGAGGAAGCGAGGGAGATGGTAGGGGTATGGAAGGCGGAGGGTTAGAAATGGAAGACAGGTGGAGGTTGGAGGATGAAGGGTGGAGGTGGTAGTTAGTGCAGGGGGTTGGGAAAGAATAAGGAGGTGATGTGGGGTAAGAGAAAAGGGGAAGGGGGGATATATAGGGAGATGAGATTTGCGTCCTAAAAGGAAAATATGTTTGTAGCACTTCATATATAATTAGGCTCTCACAGTAGTATGAGCATCATGGTGAACTCGCCTCTGTGCAGTTTATATACTCAGTGTATCTAGCACAATCTAACACGTCAATTAGATATCTGACTATAATCAAACGCCATCCCTCATTGTTCGCTCCCTGCTTCATGCCTTTATAAATAGTACAAAACTGTACACATGCAGCTCATACTAACTAGATTGATTTTTGTATGAAAGTGGTGTCCCTGCATCTGCCTGCAGGCTGTGGGTCAGTTGAACCAAAGCATGATCATACAAATAGACTGACCCAGGCATTGGTCTCCATTGACAAAGCCCTGCGGTCATCGGTAGCATCAACACCAGAGCATGACCTCTTTGATGTGCCCATCAGTTTGTTTTACTCTCCCCTGCACTCACTGTGGCCGTTATCAGTTCAGATAACTTCTGAGTCATGAAACTCAAGATCATAACCCACGAAGTCAGGCCCCTCTGCTTCACAGCTGAGGACAAATCCTACCAGGAGTCGATTCTGTGCTCATTCGGTAAAAGAGGTCAGACTGTCGAATATCAGATGAGCAGATCAGATCACAGGCGATGGCTGACTTACAAAGTGGACCATTTTGCAGGAGCTGAGGCGGTCGTTGAGGCCCATCCAGCGCTGGTACTCTGGGTACTCCCCCCTGGTCAGGACATACTGGTAGCCCATGTAGTTGGGCCTCTCGTACACCACCCAGGCCCCACTCTCCACCCGGATGGAGTTGCAGCGGCTCAGGTAGGCGTGGAAATCCGAGCAGTCGCTGTCGCACTCATAGCGACGGCCCTGGAAGTTCTTGTCCTCGTAGAAGACAATCTGGGGAACAACACATGGGAGTCTTAGCTCTCATTCGGATTTCACATCGTCTGTGTTCGAATCTCTAATGGTTCATCGTGGAAAGGTCCATTTGACCGTCACTGTTTTTTTCACACAAAGCTTTTCTGCCATTGGAAAGCCTTGAAAAGCATCTTTTAGCAGTGTTTTTTTCAATGGACAGTGCAGCTTTAACCTCCAGCTGACTAAAGCCATCCACACCTAGTACTGCAAAAAAAACTGGTCCAGCCAGTCAGTTGAAACTTGCCTCACCTTGCCGCAGAGACAGTCACATGTACGGCCTTGTCCATGACTTCAACCACATATTCATATTTAACCTACATGCCACAGTGTTCCCTGACTCTGTGTCAGTGCCAGGCCCACTTCGTCTTAACTCACCCTGCCCATCTTGAATACAATGTGTGGGATAGCCTTGGTGATGTTAAGTGATGGTGGTGATGGTTCCCCTGAGGTCTCGATGTTGCACTGGCTCCTCACCAGTCCCTTTTATATCCCCGCTTTCCCACGTTTATAAACAGCAACAGTGGAGGCAAAAGGGGAACAATCGCTTTGTCATGAAAATGAGATCCAAAAATTGAGTCAGTGATTCTAGTGCTATTCAGTTTTTCCAGAAAAGCGAGGAAGGATTACGGCATAATGGCCGGGCATGGTAAGCGTCCATTGACCCCACTTCTCTACTGGCTGGGTCCAGTGCCCACCCCCGGCTCCAGCTCTCGCACCATGTTACACATGCCAGCTCCACCAGCTTGCCCCCACCTGGTGAGGACCTGCCAACTCATGACTTATTTCTGCCTTATGGATGAATCCAGACCGAGCAGTGTTCAGTGGTGGAAGAAGTATTCAGATCCTTCATTTGGGTACAAGTAGCAATACCACCCTGTAAAATACTCCATTACTAGTAAATGCCTTCCGTTCAAAATCTCACTTAAAGTACAAAAATATTATAATATACTTAAAGTATCAGAAGTAGAAGTACTCTTGCAGAAAATGGCCCCTGTGAGTGGAATATTATTATACAGTATATTGCATATATTTTATTAAATACTGGGTTATTATTACTGATGTATCCATCTGCATCTTACCCTTGTAGTTGGTCAACATGAAACTAATTTGAAATATTGTTAAGTATTGTAGTTGGTTGTTTAGAACTATGCATCATATTTCATAAGCTCATAATACATTTTGTATGTAAAGGGTGTAACAGCAAAGCAAGTTGTAGCTATAGTGGCAATCAAATGTGGTAAAAAGTACAGTATTTCCCTCTGAAATGTAGTGGAGGGGAAGTATAAAATGGAAATACTCAAGTAAAATACAAGTAACTCAAACTTTTACCCAAGTGTGCTACTTGGTACTGGTCACGTTCCACCACAGATGCAACAAATATTTGTAATTATTATGGGAATTCATGCTTTTCAATGTATTTCTTTATTACTCAGACGACCTTTATTGGTTCCCATTATACCAAACTTGGAGCACACTGCTGTGTCCAATGGTAAATCAGACAATCAAAACAATAAGCAGGAGGTGACCTGGTTTTATTCATTTTTATTGTTTTAACAATCAAAAACTATATTGTGCTCTTCATATAGTGTCTGCATAGAGGTGCATGTGTTCAAATCAAAGGGTAAGTGAGCAACAGCAGTAAGGCGTTTTACAGTGTAATCACCAACATCTTGAATATGAAGAGACACATCCCAGCATTTTGGAAACTTTTACAGTAATATTCTCTAACGTGTAGCAACATTTTAACAGTACCTATTTTTATCAAGTCCATCTTCCCGTAACTAATTACAAAGCTGCCCTGAAGACACATGCAGCAGTTCTACTGTATGTAATGTGTGTCCCAATGTGTGAAAACTCAAAATCTAACATGCAGTAATAAGGGGACGAGTGGAAACAGGAAGCTAATGGGCTGAAGTACACTTGGAGGTGTTAAATGCTAAAAAATTGTTTGGAGGAAGGATAGATTTCTGAAAAATAATCTGACTATCATGCTAAAATATACATATTCCTACAGGTGAATTAATACAAAAATAAACATTTAGGCAACACTTCTGCAAACTGACCAAAAGTTTGTTAAATTCAGCCTCATTTGGCACGTCAGCAAATCAGCTACTTCGCTTGTACTGAAGAAATTACAGGAGAAGTCCGCAGTAAATCACAGAGCAGAAACCTGCTGCTGCACTTCCGTGTTGTACTTGAGGCCACACAGCAGTCACTGATGTCAGAGCAAATATTTCCTTTGACATCCGGTGAAAACGCCTTCTGTGAGATCAATAATCGGGCTGTGGGTTGAAAGCCCATGGGGAGCAGTGTAGCTGCTCGTATTGTTGACTTAACCTCTACATACATAAAATAAGACAAAGTCTGGACGGTGCAATCACATACCTACAATAAATTACGTTAATATACCTTCCTTTTTTCCCCTTAATGGAAAATGCTTTATTGCTATTTTTTAATATTCTATTAACAAAAAATACTATGACCTGAGCGAGTAACTGTAGGTGCACTAACACGTCCTTAATACCCAAAGTGCTACATTTATTCAGCATCTACATTCTCCACCTTTAAATGCACATGTGTCAACTTCCCTTAATGAAAATATATATTTTTTATTTTTTTTTTACAGAAAATAGCATGTAGTTTAAAAACGAGGGGACAGTTTGAGAACAAATGGTGACAATCACTCCACGCTGTACGGAGAAGAACCCAAGTATTAACAGCAGTCATGGCTCACCAGGAACTTGACCATATTGAGCCACAGCTTCCACTAAAGCAGCAACCACCTTTGCAGAGAGGTGATACCGATTGCAAGTGCTTCAAGTTCCTCTAATGGTCACCAAATGCTGACTCCAAAACATCCGACTATATTGAGAATTACTTTTCACTCAAGAACATTGGGTAGTAAGTGGATTTCAATTCTCAAACTGTGAGTCTTAATGTAGGCTTTGAGAATTATTATTACATTAAAGAGCTATTAATGCTTAGGACATGTCTGCATGGCTGACAGGTCTCTCAGCCTGTCCCAGTCAGTCAGTGCTTTGTCCTTGTCCCTCCTCAGCTGCACACACTTTCTTCGACCAAATTTAGATTCTCCAAAAAGGTGACATTCAGCAGCAAACCCAGATCGAAGCTTTTTCAAAATGTCCCTTTAAAAGCCTGTGGTGACTTCTCAGATGCTACACCCGTGTTTCTTTTAAACAGTCTACAGCTCTCCTCAAAAGAGTGGTGCTTGCGATGTTGTTTTACAACATGCCAATCCACTCCCTACTTGGCTTAGACTTGTTAAGGACTTAGCTGCCTTTTCTTAAGAGGGAATTGTAAAGCAGCCCATTTCCAGCCTTCCACTCAACAATGAGTGGGACATGGGTTGCTGTAAACGCTGGATCAACAGCTCCAGACTTTCCAGAGTAAGGTGTAAATACCACAAACATACTGTACAATAATACTTGCAGTGAACATACTCATCTGTTTGTTAAGAACTTACAGGAGCTCCAAATGTCTGTCTCTGCATACTGTCTTGCTACCGATTTACAGGTACAATTATCCTGCTGGCTAAGACCCAAACAAGACTAACCTAACACTTCAACAGGCCATAGGTGACTGTCCCACCGCCCGTCCAGTCCTAATACGTTTGGTGTCATTAACTCGGGGCGTGTCCGTTGCAGGCCCATCGGAGTCCTTTAAAGAGGCTATCGTTGGTGGGATAAGGCTGTCAAGTTCCTGCCTGTGCCCCATTTCCAGAAGCCACTCATGGAACTTGACCTCCACCAACTCCTGGAACTGCCGCTTCTGCTCCCTTGAGAACAAAAATGAGAAATCAGTTACAACAGAAACACAAAACAGGTGAACTACACAGCAGGGAAGAAATGTGAGTGTTAAAATATTGTAATATAGAAATCAATATTAGGATTTTTCCCTCATGAAATAGCAACGTATGAGTGCCCCGTTGCTCCCTGTGCTGTCGGGGTCAGGTAGAGTGTAGAGCCCCTCGAGCAGGTTTTCTGACACCACTGCCATCACTGAACTCCTAATATCTCACCAGCTGAGTGGCTAACTCACATTCTCATTGATTTTTGGAATGGCTGTTCCGTTATAACTTTCCACTGATCAAAATAGCACGCTGGATAATTAGATAATAAAACTTATTTTTGCACATGCATAGATGACTGAGTGTTTAAGTGCTATTAGATAGCCTATCAAATTATTCCACTTATTGATATGTGTTAATAGGGCCTGATTTGACACTCACTTGTTCAGCCGGGCCTCCATCACAGTCTTCTGCCAGTTCTGTATCCTCTTCTGCTTTTCATCAAGTGCTGCCTGATAAGGAGGAGGCAGTCCTCCTGGCACCTCACATGTGTCGCCCTCCATCTGGAAAGGCACAACCAGTGTGTGAAACTCAGCCGGGGGCAGCAGGCGGTAGCAGGCAGGGTCCGGGTTGGATGATGTGTTGAGTGAGGGGTTGATGAGGCCCTCGGTCCCCAGAAGCAAAGGTCGGTCCCAGGCGTTGGGGACTACAGCCAGCCCCACACTGGCCATATGATCCTCCAGGGAGGGGTAGAAAGTGTGGAAAGGCCCCAGTGTAATGTCTGTGTTTCCAGGTAGGAGCAAGGGGCGGGTGGGCGTCAAGGTGTGGATAGTGCAACATGAGGAGGCTCCGACAGCGATCCTGCCGGCCACACACACCACCCGCAGGTTCTGGCAGCTGTGGATGTGGACGCTGGTCTCAACGGGACCCAGAACAACCGTGCTGTCGCGACATTTGTCCACACTGACTGATCTGAAGGAGCGTACGGAACAGAAACCATGACAGATGAACTGTGTCTCAAGAAGTCCATAAATAAACCTACGTTAACAGTAACTAACCGTACCTGAGAGGTGAGAGAAGGTATATGAAGGCATCTGAGCATCTGTGGATTTTGATGTTGGCACCGGTCAGCTTGTCTGAGGTTTTAGCCAGGGTCTGTTTGAAGACTTGCGACATCAGCACCATCTTACTGCCAGGTGGAGCCATGTGGGTGTTTCGGGCTATTTTGGCTCTCTTCATGGCCCCCTCCACTAGAATGCACAAACAGAGAACAAGTAGACAATCAAAGAAATGGAGACAGACAGGTAGAGAAAGAGTGATGACTGTAAAGAAGCATGTAACACACACATACACCCATACAATACCACTTTCCTGACTTTTAATTATTTCTCCTCAAAGACAATGTCTCAAAATATTGTACAGATTTGTAAGAAACTGCAATATAAAACCTGATTCCAGAAGATTTTAGTGTACCTTGTTGAGCCCAGGCTAGTTTCTTGCCTGAGCGCAGGCAGGCGGTTATCCCAAAGGGGTTGAGTGTGAGGCTGTGCTGGAGACACGAGAGTAGCTTGTGCAGGGGGAAGGAGCGGCTGAGTGTGGAGTAGCCAGCTTGTGTCTGGAGTGGACCTTTGGTCAGCAGCCTGTGGACAGGCTGAACAGCTCTGCCAAGGCAAACCGAGCCCTCCAAGAGCAGGCCCAAGCTCCGCACAGCCTCCAGGGATATCTGGCAAAACGCAACTGTAAAATCAGCTACAATGCAACAAAAGATGTGAATGGTAATTTATTTTAGAGGTTCATTTCGTTTCATCACAGCTGATCGTATCTGCAAAACACACAGTAGCTATTCTGTAAGCAAAGACTAATATGTACTATGTGCTTTGCTTTTTACGGCAATGGAAATTAAATGTCACATTTTTCTTTACTCTGATCAGGTTCCTGCAGTAACTGATTTTTTTTTGGCCTCGGGGGGCAAGTTGAAAAGTCCAATATTCTCTCTCGTCTAGCTCTGTTTTTGGTCTCTACCAACTCCTGAGCGAAATATCTGTCTCTTTAGCTGCTAAATGCTCCACTATGTTCACCAGCTGCTCTCTAACTGTGTCTGCCTGCTGTTTGCTGCTGAGCAGGTAGTGTACAGTGGCTTTTTACAGCTTTTGCTCTGAAAACGTCGCAATGACAGCGCTGAGAGTGAACCAGAACAGTAAAGTTGTGGCTGGACAGATAAACAATGAGCTGAAAGTCACTATAAAGGTCCGTAAAGCCGGGAGGAGCTGCAGATCAAGCTTATAATTCTTAAAATATTGATTATATCTGCTTTAAGTTTGTTGCCGTAAAGTAAGGCACAAACTGTCCACAAACCTGACAATCTCGAAGAGCCTGTCCAGATTGTGACAGTTGGCCCGGCTCCACCAGCAGCTCCAGAATCTCAGCGAGATGGCTTTGCACAAATGACAGGTGGGCCTGATCATCCCAGTTCTGCTGAACCAAACAGAAACCCAAAAAAAAGGACTGAGTGGCTCATCACGTATATCACATTTGCCCTTTCAACTCAATAATCTACATGTTTTGCACTGGGCAATAGGTAGTAATATAGAATTACAGAACATTGCAAAACACGCAACAAGGACCTTGTTCTGAGAGCTCGTCTTGGCCTCTCGGTCTGATGGAGAAGGGGAGCGAGTACGATGACTGGGCCACTCTTCACCGATCAGAGAGGTGCGCAGAGACACACGGTTCAGCTGCTGGATGTAGAGGAAGAGGAGGAACTGCAGTGTGTCCACAGACAACTGGAGTGAAAGGGAGAAAAAGAAACAAGGGGTGCATATCAGTGTGTAGCTGATACTCAAATGTGAGAGCAGACTTACAACAATATTAACCCCTGCCTGGGGCAAAACACAACAACAATGCACCCTCATGAAAGAGTCAAGAGATAGTATTACATTCTCATGTAATTTGAGCCATTTGCACACATACTCTTTCACTAAATTGTACTCCACCCTGTAATGTTTTTACCTTGTTCCTTTGTTCGTCCAGCTCGCTTTTGGAGGAGCACTGAGAAAGACACTCTGCCCACTCCAGCCTCTCCTCTGGAGTGTGGCCTGTAAGAAGGTCAAAGGTCTCGAAGTACAGCCATGCAAGGTCTTCTGGAAGCTGTAGCTTTCCACAGGCAATATGCCTCCACATGGGCCAGCCCAAAATGGGGAAGCAGCCATCCCGTGTTCGCACATAGGTCGCCATCTTGCGAAGATAGTGCAGGCTGAGCTTGGAGGAGGGAGCCACCTACGATGGCATTAACTCCAGTTATTTTACAACATTTGCATCCACCGAGCGATGTCATTACATTAAATAGGCGGGAACAGTATATTCACCTGCAGGGCACCCAGTAAGAAGGGCTCCATGCGTGGCCATATGCTCACACTGTCTGCCTCCATGTCTAAAGACAAAGGAAACAATAAAGATGCAAGAATTTCACAGTATAAGAGAGCAGTGTAAGCAAGGGCAGCACACTGTGTCTACTGGAAGTCAAACCTTTGAATCACATGACATCGCAGATTAGATTANNATACAATGCACATGACACAGCACACCATTAAACACATACAGAATATACTAGAGCTGCAAGGATTAGTCGATTAGTTGTCAACTATTAAATTAATCGCCACCTATTTTGATAATCCATTAATCGCTTTTGAGTCATTTCTTTAAAAAAAAGTGTCCAAATTCTCTGATTTCAGCTTATTCTCTGAATATTTTCTGGCTTCTTTACTCCTCTGTGACAGCGAACTGA
>NTHP01000209.1:932135-952361 GCA_003416845.1 Oplegnathus fasciatus
CGACGTCAGCAAGATGCACAAAATACTCAAAGCAAGAAACAACAGACAGAAAACACAGAAAAATAAATACATCATGGTACAAAGAGATACTACAAGGAAACTGAATATCTCAAAATGAAATGTACTCATCTGTTTTATACTACGTACTGTTTCTATTTGAGAAGCTCCTCATTGTGCAGCTGATTTTAAGCAGTTTTCATTTGTTTAAGATGTGTTTAAGTCATAAAGGATTACAGTCAAACTACTTATTATTCTTATAGAAGTAACTCCAAATACAGTATATATAAATATATATACAGAGGTGGAAGAAGTACTCTGATCTTTCACTTAAGTAAAAGTAGCAATACAAGTACTCAATGTTACTCATGTAAAGTAGAAAAGTATTACCATCAAAATATACTTAAAACTCATTATGCAGAATGGCCCATTTCAGAATTATATATATTATTATAATTATTGATGCATTAATGTGTTCATCACTTTAATGTTGCAGCTGGTAAATGTGGAGCTGATTTTAATTACTTTATATCCTGCTGGTAGTTTAATCTATATTAATACATCATAATTTATTAGTTGATTTATATCATTAATTTGTATTAATAGTCTAAATCTGAAAAATAACCAGTAACTAAAGCGACAGACAAATGTAATAAAGTAAAAAGTACAATACTTCCCTCTGAAATGTGGTGAAGTAGAAGTATGAAGTAGCATAAAATGGAAATACTCAAGTGAAGTACAAGTATCCCAAAATTGTACTTGAGTAAATGTACTTTATTACTTTCCACCTCTGTATATGAGAGCATCAGGTTCAATCTGAGTGTTTTAAAGATTATTTCTAGTCAAAAGATAAGCATGACCAAAGCGTATGAAAGATTTTTCCTCTCTGATCTTAAACTTCGTCCTCTCTTCTTGTCGCCTCTCTTCCTTATTTCCTTAAAAAAATGAATGAAAACCACTAAAAAAAACCCAAATCAACTGTTTAAATCAAGTTTTATTAAAATCAGAGATGGTGGACGATGATTCAGAGGTCCAGAGTCAGTTTAGGTATAAAACGTCTTTCTTAACACAGTTTTTAATAATTTATTACAGATGTCTGAATTAAAACACCAGCTGTGATTTAGTTTTTGTCAGTTTTCATGTAAAGATGAATCTTAAATCTTTTCTCATATTCACTTTTTCTTGTTTGATTTTTCTTTTTTTTCTGGACGTGATGCTCAAGAAGCCTGAAAAATTTAGAAACGTTTCAGTAACGATGTGAATTTAAAGTGTGAAGTTGTTTCTCTCTGCGTCCCGGGACTGTCAACCAATGGCCTTTCTGCGACACTGTTGTCACGGCAACAAGAGAGAGCCAAACTTCCTGCTTTGACCTCGGGGCTTCTTCCTCTCTCCGCCGGCCTTATAAGGCGGTCACACTGCTGTATGTGTAATTATGTGATAATTGCACATACTTACAGATCATTACAGGGTGTGTGTGTGTGTGTGTGTGTGTGTGTGTGTGTGTGTGTGTGTCTGTACTGTATCCCTGCACATTCCCGGCTGATTAAGTCGGATCAGGGAATCTGATGAACAGGTTTCACCGTCAGTTGACGATTTATATCCTGCAGAAAATGTTTCAATCAAACGTTTCTCAGTTCTTACTCACACTCCCAGAATCCCTTGCTTTCTACCCATAAATCCCGGCAGTTTTGTCTCCCTAACAACATCCTGTTAGTGTGACAAGCTTCTCATCTGATTTCAACTCAGTTAACCAGAGGAATGTTTGAGAATTGGTCGTATTATGATTTCCAGGAACACATAATATTGATCTTTGAGTTCAGGTTAAACTCGACTGTTCATGTTTGATATTTTTACCTGTTTAAAGACACTAAAACTGACCTCTGATCCCTCCTCTCTCTGTCAGACACATGAAGATCCACGAAAAGGACCCGGCCAGCGGTCTGCTCCCCGTCAGCCCCCCCTCCCCCACCAAGCGCCGCCGTCCATCCGTCAAGAGGAGGCAGGAGGAGGAGAACGGAGAGGAGCCGCCCAGCAAGAAGGTAGAAACACACACTTACAACACATTTCCTGGATCAGCCAGGTGTAGAGTAAATAATGACATGGAGATGTTGGTGTGTTAATGTGTGTGTGTGTGTGTGTGTGTGTTTGGAGGTGGTGGAGGACGCGGCGTCGGAGGAGTCGGCGGCGGCGGTTCGTGGAGGGGAGGAGGAGCTGCTGCCCTGTCCAATCTGCTTCAAGACCTGCAGCTCCAGGCTGGAGCTGGACGCACACATGGACGCACACCCCGACACCGCACTGAGGTACACACACACACACACACACACACACACACACACACACACGACCATCAGCTGTCAACTCGTCCCTGAATTCCTTGCATCCTTTGCATAAATCCTTGATTAATGATATGATCAATATTTTTACTTTACTTGACTTTTGTTGTGAGGCCGTTTTTCATATTTTTATATTATTTATATATATATATATGTATGTACTTATACTTCGACTCTCCTACATTTCAGAAGGAAATATTGTCCTTTTTACTTGACTACATTTATTTGACACTTGTGGGTACTTTTTACAAAACAACATATGATATACTTTTATAGTATGATGCAGTATTATATTACTCATCTACCCAGGAGTACACAAAGTACGTAAAAGTGGCTTCACATCGACAAACATTAAAATACTCTTAACATGTATTCATTAGTGATAAAAACTGAATAATATAATATTCTATAATAATTTCAAACTTTTAAAAGGAGCCATTCTGCAGAATGAGTACTTTTACTTTTGATACTTTAAGGACATTTTACAAGTAACATTTTAAATTCAGGACTTTTACTTGTAATGGAGTATTTTTAAACTGTGGTGTTTCTACTTTTACAAAAGTAAAGGATGTGAGTACTTCTTCCACTGCTGGGTGTCATGCGATGTTTCCAGTCTTTATGCTAAGCTAACTAGCTGCTGCTGTAGCTTCATATTTAACGTACAGTCATGTGAGTGGCGTCGATCTTCTCATGTAACTCTCAAGAAAAGCAAATATTCACAAAATATACAAGTTATTTCTTTAAATTATGTTTTCAGGTTTCGCTTCTTCTAGTTTCTCCGAAAATAAATATATGAGGTTTAGACATTTATCAAAGTTTAGATAAATCTCAACCAGCTCCTGGACTAATTATCAGGCCGGGAGTCAAACAGAGAGGGAGGGAGGAGGATGGAAAAGATAGGGAGTAAATCAGTCATTAAGAGATAAAAAGGTGGAGGGAAAGATGGAAATAAGGGTCAGCTTAAAGAAGAAGATGGACAGACGGACGGATAACGAGAAAAAGAGACGGGGTGGCTAATAAGTCACCAGTGGGCGAGAGAGGTAGAGAAACACAGAGAGAGAGAGAGAGAGAGGGGACAACTTAATAAGTCACAGAGAAGAGGAGGAGGAGGAGGAGGAGGTTTTAGGACGCGCTTGGCCAGGCCTTGTTGCCATGACGACACCCCCACCCCTCCAAAAAAAAGAAAAAAGAAAAAAAGACACAGTCTGTCACCATGGCAACAAAACTCCTAACGAACCCTCGCACACACACAGCTTGAGTTCAAAGTTTGAAGTGTGTTTATGGTGTTTTACCGAAGCTCCTGTTGCTTTTCATTCATGGAGGGGAAAGATGGAGGGGTGAAGGAAGGAAGGAAGGAAGGAAGGAAGGAAGGAGGAGGGAAGGAAGGAAATAACAGAAGGGAAGGAAGAAAGAAGGAGAGAAAGAAAGAAGAGGATGGAGGACCAGGACATAAAGTTTGTCTCTGAGACAGAAAAAACAAAAAGAGAGAAGAAGAAGAAGAGCGTTAGGCGGCGCTGAGCTCGTTATGGAGGAAGGCAGGAATATTTAGCTGTAAATCCTCCTCACTAATCAGCCTGTAAGAGGATCGACTGAACTGTAGGGAGGAGAGCAGGGAGGGTGAGGGAGGGAGAGAGGGTGAGGGAGGGAGAGAGGGTGAGGGAGAGAGGGAGGGAGGTAATTTAACTGACCAGTAGGAGGATGGAGGGATGGAGAAGAGGGGAAGAGCCACATTAGTTCAGTCTCCTCATCTCTGCTGCAGGATAGAGGCTCCTGAACTGTTAGCCGTCAAGTTGCATCGTGGGTAATGTAGGCACCAGGTTATGAAGAAGGATGTGTGGGATAGAAAAGACGATATCTCTTTTAAACATTAAAGTTATTTTTCTTCTCTTATCCCTCTTTTCTTTTTCCTGTCTTTCTCCATCCTTCATCTCTTCTTTTATAAAATTCACCTTCATCTTTCTGAGTTCTGCTGCATCGATTTTGATCCTCTCTTTTTTAAAGCTGTCCATCATGAGTCTGACAGTTCATAGGAGTGTGATGATAAATCTGTGGAGGACTCTTTGGCTCCAGCTTCTCAAATATGAGCTTTTCTCAGTTTTATACGACTATAAACTGAATATTTTTGGGTTTGGGACTGTTGTCGGACAAAACAAGACTTTTTCACCTCGGACCACTCGGACATTTTTAACCATTAATAATAAAAAAAAACAATAATAGAAGAGTTTGAACGTTCCTGCGTCTTTGTTGCTGATAACTGATTGGCTGGTTCACTGACGGACACACAAACACACACATATATTACACACACACACACACACAGAGGGTAATTATCTGGACCTGAGCCAACCTCTGTGGGATTAGCCTCTCTCACACAAACACACACTCATAAACACACACGTACAGGAGCAGGCCGAGAGGCTCAACACAACACACACACCAGAGTGTGAAGACAGGGGAGGAGGAAGAAGACGAGTGATGGAGAAGGAGGAGTTCAACAAGTGCTGGTCCACATATGGTCCAGAGTGTGTCCCCTCTCCTGCCCCCCAAAAATCCTCCGACAACGTGTCCGAGGGGATTACACAGCTTACACACACACACACACGCACAGTTTACACACACACACACACACACACACACACACACACACACAGGATGTGATAAGAGTGTGTGACTGTGGCAGACACTGAGCAGCTGTCCTCTCAGCGCTTAACGAGACCAGGACCAGCACTGCCACCAGGGGTTATCACACACACACACACACACACACACACAGATGCACTTCTATACATGTGAGGACCCTCATTGACAACACATCACGTTTCCACTCGTTTAAACGCCATTATAACCTTAGAAACACGTCTAAAAAACATCTAAAACCAAAACAGAAGTGAGGACCGAACAAAATGCCCCAACTTTTCAAAACTGACATCACTCTGAAGGTCGGAAACTTAAATTGGTCCTCATGAAAGTACATGTAAAGTGCAGGAACACACACAGAGAAATGTCACCACCTGTTTTTTCTTTGATCAGACACTTTCTGATTGAACTAAAGATTTGCCAGTTAAGATAGGTATTTTCTTTCGTACGGCTGCTTGTGTTTAGACAACATTTAGCTTCTCTTGTTGAATCAAAAAAGTATTGTTTTGGTACCAGACTTGGGTATCATGTCAGTACTATAAAATTTCTAATGACACTCAGCTTTGCTGTGGAAATAACTGGAGGTGACAAAATGAGAAACAAACTTCTTACACCACAATTTGTGGTATTTTGAAGCAAACATACCGTTTAGTGTATTTAACTGAGTGTTGGTGACGACTGTTGTTCTTTGTTGATTTGATGATCTGCTAACGTAAGTCCTGGTTGTGTGTTTGTAGGTGTGATCTCTGCTGCCTGTCTTTCCGAACCCACCGCGGTTTGTTGCGTCACAACGCCGGCGTTCATAAGCTGCTCCCCCAGGACCCCAGCGGCCGCCCCTTCATCCAAAACAACCCCTCCATCCCCACCGGCTTCAACGACCTGGCCTTCATAGACTTCTCCTGCAAAAAGTTCGCTCACATCGCACAGGTATCAACACACGACGCTTTAAAGGACCAGACCACTGATGATACATCGAGCTTGTACGGAGGAACCAGTTTTTAGGGTCACTAGGGTCAATCTTTCTTTACTTCCAGGTCTGGTGTGAGACAAACCTTCGTCGCTGTATCAGCAAGTTCCATCGGTTCGTCTGTGATTGCTGCGACAAGGCGTTCCCCCTTCGCTCTGCCCTGGACCTCCATAAAACCACCTCCCATCCTGACAAACCCACCACCACTGACACACAGGAAATGGAGGTCGAGGCAGAGGATGGAGCTGCAGAAAACGGCGTTGAGAACGACAGTCAGGATGACGAGAAAGAAGTCCTGCCATTGGAGCAGGCTAGCTTCTTGGAAGTCCTGGGTCTTCAGCACATTTCTAAGGTAAGCTTTGGAAATAAAACTTGCATATAAGTAATGCCCGAATGCAGCCTTGGAACTGTCCTCTGATGGATGCGGTCCTTATTTCTCAGGTAAAGTCTGGTCCCACAGACGATGAGATCCATCAGGCCCACCTGGACAGCATCAAGGTGATCCACGTGGAGCCGCCGTCCTCCAGCCTTCCCCAGGAGCCAGCCTCAGCCTACCTGTCGGGAGGTCTGGGGCTGACTTTGGGGCTGGGTGTGGGTGGTCTGGCAGCCCTCAGCTTCCCGCTGCTGGAGGCCTCGGGCTCCGCCTCTGCCCTGCAGGGCCTCTCCCAGAGAGACGCCTTGAGCCTGCTCTCCCTGCAGCCCTTCCAGACCGGCTTCCTCCTGCAGCCTGACGGGGGCGCTGCAACAGGTAGTGCGGCCTCGTCTGGGGCCAAACCTGGAGAGGCAGGTGGAGCCGGGATCATGGAGCTGGCAGACATCCAGCAGATCCTCAAAGTGACGAGTGCAGCGCCAAATCAGATGGGACTGACCCTCCCACCTCTGGCCAAAGCTCCAGGATTTGCTGGAGGTCAAGGTGGGTGTCGGCTCGAGCTGGATGTTCTTGCGATTGTCAATCAATCAATCAATTGGTTTCTTAAAGACTATGTATAAGATTTGTTGACTTCACGTATCAAAAAAAAGACTCAATGACTCAGTGACTCAGACTCAGTGACTCTGTTTCTTCCTCCTCCAGGTCAAGTCCAGGGTCAGAAGGCGATGCCTCCGTTGAAGCCCAAACCTCCCATCACCCCTCGCTCCAGCCTCACGGCGACGACTCCTCCCCCCCTCCAGAGCTCCCAGCAGGCCTCACTGGGCTGCATCAGCCCCAGCCTGCCCCCTCCCACCCCCAATCTCTTCAAAACACCCTCCTCATCCTCTTCATCCTCCTCCTCAGCTGGGAATGGAGGGCAGTTGGACGCAGAGTGTATAGGTGACACTCACACGCCTTTGTCAGATTCGCCGCCAGCTGCTACCACCGCAGTACATGAGGAGGCAGGGCTTAGTGGGAGAAAGCCCGGAACCAAAGGGGGAAACAACGCCAATGCCGGCTCGGCTAAAGGCTCATTCCCGTGCCGATTCTGCGACCAGGTGTTCGCCTTCTCCGGCGTCCTACAGGCTCACATGCGCTTCCACCTCGGCATCCTTCCCCACCAGTGCAACATCTGCGACTACGTGGCTCCAGACAAAGCCACGCTGATCCGACACCTGCGGACACACAGCGGCGAGCGACCGTACGTCTGCCGGGTCTGCCATTATCCTTTCACTGTCAAGGCCAACTGCGAGCGCCACCTCAGGAAGAAGCACGCCAAGACCTCGAGGAAAGACATTGAGAAAAACATCAAGTACGTCACCTCCACCACCACAGCGAACATCGCCGCAGCAATCACTGCTGCAACAACCACTGCTGCAACAACCACCACCACCCAGGACACGGAGACAGGCTGTACCGGAGCTGAGACGACGTGCCGGTTCTGCGGCGAGGACCTGAAGACCTACCGGGCGCTGCAGATCCACCTGCGCACACACAATGGCTGCCAGAGGAAGCCATTTGAGTGCCGGCGCTGTGGCGCTGCCTTCCTGGCCAAACGCAACTGCATCCACCACCTGCTCAAGCAGCACCCCGAGGTGCAAGAGAAAGAGATCGAAGAGCATATCGCCACACTCCTGCCTGCCGCCCAGTCCATCGCTACTGTCGCCTCTGGTCGAGCTGCTGCGGTGAATCAGATGGCGCTGAACGGGATCAGTCAGCCACCGATTCAGGCACTCCAAGCAGTGAAAGTGGAAGAGCTGGCTAACGTGGTTTATCCTGCAGAACTGGACCAGCCGCTGGACTTCTCCGCCAAGGGTCGTGGATCCGGCAGCCAGGCAGGGTCTCCTGGGGTCAAACTGGAGAATGTCTCCCCCAGCTTCGACTGCTCCGTCCTGGACCAGCCCATTGATCTGTCCATCCCCAGCAAGAGGCAGAAGAGGGAGGCAGCGAGGGAGATCAAGACGGAGCAGAGCAGCAGCAGCATCGTCGAGCAGCAGCACGCTCTCGCTCTGTCCAAGGAGGAGAAGACGGCGAGCACCCTGCCTCCTCTACACCCTCACCCCCAGCTCGGCTGTTACCAGCTCCCTCCTGGATCCACCCCGCCCCCTGCCTCCCTCCACAACTCTACACGAGCCCAGCGCCTCAAACCCCTGCTCCCCAAACCAGCCTCCTCCACCTCTTCCCCACCCTCCACTGCCCACAAGGAGCTCCCTCCTCTGGCCTCCATCGCTCAGATCATCCACTCCGTCTCCGGAGCTCCAGACCTGCTGAAGAGAGAGGCGGCCGCGCTGGAGGCCAAACCTCAGGCGGTCGTCACTTCCTCTCAGGCCGATTCTGCTGCAGATGCCCCCGGGCCCTCGGCTGCTCTGGAGACTCAAAGTGACGACACTTCTGAGGGATCCTCCAGGTATGTGAGCTTCATTAATAATCAGAATAATCATTAAAATAACTTCCTTTGTGCTGAAAGTTGTCTAGTGCTGCAACAATTAATTCATCAGAAAATTAATCAATAGTTCCAGCTTTCTCTGTTTTACATCATTGTCAATAAACGATTTTGAGGTTTTGTGCTGTTGGTCGGACAAAAGAAGCAAACAAACAAAGAAGAAGAACAAACAAAAGACAGTAACAGAAAGAGAAGATAATGTAAAATATATAAAAACATAAATGCAAGTTCAACAACAAAATAACAGAACAAAGGAGCATTTATATAATACAGGAGAGGGAAGATATGTATGTTTTCAGTCTTTGTTTCCTGCTTTGGATTGTGAACTTGCAGCATGCATGACATTATTGATTCTACCACCAGATGGCGCCACAGTAAAATATATAAAATGGTATTGTGCTTTTCTTTTCCTCGTCGTCCAACAGAAAGCGGTCCAGGAAGAAGCCTGCTGCCCTGGCAGTGAAGGAGAAGGCCGTTGTGAGCGGCGGTGGCATCGACCTGGAGTCCAGCGGGGAGTTTGCCAGCGTGGAGAAGATGTTGGCCACCACGGACGCCAACAAGTTCAGCAATTACCTGCAGACCGGAGCTGCAGACCTGGGAGGAAAGCAAGGTAGGAGGAGGGACACGTTCTAGACCGCTTGAGTGGATGATTGATTGATTGAATTAGTTAATGCAAAACCCTCCCTGTGAACAGATGTTGACAGAGCAGGAGGAGGGGAGGAGAAGGGGGGAGGAGCGAGGGAGGAGGTGAAGCCGGCGGTGGCGGTGGTGCCACAGTCCAAAGGAAAGAAGAACGCCTACTCAAACTCTGTCCAGAAGATGACCTGCCCCTTCTGCCCCCGAGTGTTCCCCTGGGCCAGCTCTCTGCAGAGACACATGCTGACACACACCGGTAATACACAACTAGGAACACAAACAACAACACACAGATGATTTAATACACAACCAGGAACACAACACAAACAACAACACACAGATGATTTAATACACAACCAGGAACACAACACAAACATCAACACACAGATGATTTAATACACAACACAAACATCAACACAGATGATTTAATACACAACCAGGAACACAACACAAACATCAACACAGATGATTTAATACACGAACACAACACAAACATCAACACACAGATGTTTAATTCAGGTCAGATGCTGGTTAGACAAACATTTCCTCTGTAGAGTCTCTAATCTCAAGGTTTAATAATTATTAAAGGAATTTCTGTGAAGTTTGGTCCCATTTTGTAATTTATATTAACTGATTTTTGTTGTATTTAAGTTGTATTTTCTTATACGTTTTGTCTGTTTGTTGGTGGAAAGTAACTAAGCATTTACTCAAATTTTGAGGTACTTGTACTTCAGTGTTTGTAATTTACATTTTCTTTTTCTCATTTACTTTCTACGTCACTACAGTTCAGAGGGAAATATTGTACTTTTTGCTCCACTATATGTACACTACAGATACTCGTTACTTTTCAGATAAACCATTTACCTTAAAAACAAATGATGAGCTTATAAAAAAGAATACAAACCCCTCTTACAAAAAATCTGTGTCTAGTTTGGGGCCTTTTGTCACATTACAGATGCCTCTGAGTTCCACCAAAAATACATTTTCCCTCTAAACGTCTCACATGGGTTCATATAAATAAGTTTGAGGCCCAAAGAGGTTAAATCATCCAATAATTCACAAAAAAATCAAAGATTAGAGAAAAATCCAAAACATAAATACAGATCTGTGTGTCAGAACTGATCAACAGAACAGATCCCATCAATCATCTCACGACCCCTCAGGTTTATCTGGTGACCCTTTGGAGGGGCCTGACCCCTAGGTTGGGCACCACTGGACTGAACTAGCTAACTGTATATAAAGTAGTTCAAACCAGCTCCACCTGGAGCAGCTCCAACAGTAACATGCTGCTCTAACATCGGTGCATCAGTATTCATAATGTCACGTACAGTCACAGGAAAGAAACAAGTACTTTTACTTTTGATACTTTTAAGTGAGTTTTGCTGATAATACTTTTGAATGCAGTATTTTTACATTGTTGTATCGGCACTTTTATTGAAGTAAAGGATCAGAGTGCTTGCATCACTGTTAGCTACTTCGTTTACCTGTTCATAAATAAAGTTAATAAAAAACTTGAATTATGAAAAAAAAAAAGAAATGCTAGATGTTCGTCTCCTCATCTAAATTCTTTGTCTTTTCTTCAGGCCAAAAACCTTTCCCCTGTCCGAAGTGCGATGCCTTTTTCTCCACCAAATCTAACTGTGAGCGCCACCTGCTGAGGAAACACGGTGTGACGCACCGAACGCTGCGACGCAACGGCGCCCTCGCCAAGAAAGACGGAGATGAAGGATCACACGAGAGCGCAGGTCAGAAACACAAAACATCCGAACTTTAAAAGTATAAAGAAGCTACGTATAGTTATTTTCCTTTCTCACACTGCTTCGTTTGAAGAGATAAAACCACAAGAATACATTCAGTACATCGAGCTTGAAGATTCATTATTGATCATTGATTGATTATGGAAATTGTACTTGGTCCATGAAAAGTTTATCACTTGGGAGAAAAGATTACAGAAAAGTTTGAAAAATAAGCTGAATTTTTCACCTCACTTGGGAACCACTGATCCATGTTTTGGTCACTGTGTTGGTTGTATTAATTGTACTGGNTGATTGCGTTGATTGTATTGATTGCGTTGATTGTATTGATTGTGTTGTGTCCTACAGAGAGTCAGTCAGAGACGGAGCAGGTCGCATCAGAAGCACAAGACCTCAGCAGCGTCAACACCTCCACCGACTCAGGCTCCGCCCCCACTGCCGATAGCCCCGCCCCTTCTGACCAACAAGAGGCGGAGCCAACACATCCAAGCCCCACCCACAAATCAGGCCACAGTAAGTAATTAGAAAAAAGTACTTTGAAACAAGTAATTTTGATCATCAATTATTCATTAATTTTCAGAAAAAGTGTCAATCATAGACTGGTTTTAAATGTGAGGATTTGCTGTTTTTCTTTGTTTTACGTGATAATAAACAGAATATCTTTTTGATCTGCGTTTTTCATAATTTTCTGACATTTTATACACCAAACAGTTAGTCACTTAATTGAGAAAATACTTTGTAGATTAATTGATAATGGAAAATAATCATTAGTTGCAGCTCTAGATTCAATTGTTTTAATTCAAAGACTGGATTACTGGAACCCAAACATTTGGATTTAGTGTTCAGTTGTTAAGCTGAGGTTGGACAAACCTGGTGACCTCCCGATTAAGGCGGCAACCATGAACCACAACGTCCCCGGTTGGCACCTTAGCTGGGGACCCTTATTGCATGTTATTCGTCACATTTCCTGTTGTGTCCATGCTGTAGATAATCTAATAAAGGCATAAAATGTCCCCAAAAAACAATGTAGTTACAACTTTTTAAAGGTTTTATTTATTCATAAGTGGAAGTTAGGAGTCAGATTTTATGTTGTTTGTATTACAGAACCTTTTATTTATTTTATTGCATTGAAAACATTATTGATCCATGTATTTTAATTCGTACCCAGTTTGCTGGTGATATTGACAGATGTTGGTTTGCGCTGCAGGTTGCAGTCCAGCTGCCGGCCGTGCAGAGCAGCAGGAGACAGAAACCACAGAGCAGCCGGACCAGCAGGGGGCGCCAGAGACCAGAGCAGTGCAGGGAAAACAGCCTCCACAGACCAACAGCACCAAGGTAACACTAGTCATCAGATTTCTCCCTACACCAGACATGATTTTGGAAGAATGGCTTTCTTATTTAAGCTGTATTACTGACACATTATTTTGATTGCTTAAAACAGACTTATGTAGACTTTTGAAGTTCTAGTTCTTTCTTTTCTTTACTATGTTTATTGTGACCGTTATGCACAAAAACACCAAGGCAAATTCCTTGTATGTGACAACCTATTATTATGGAAAGAGTTTGAGTTTCGGGTCATTCAAAGCAAACAGAAATCATCACCACAGACGGGGCACTGGAGGAGCTTTTTGTTGACTTTTAGTTTGATTATAAAATCCAGCGGAGAACCTCGACAGGAGAAACTGGATCTGAAGTCAGTTCTGTGTGAAAAGTCTGCAAACATTGAATCTGATTTTGATAAATCATCCATCCAGAGTTTATTTCATCTCGTTGAATTTCTCCTCCAGGTGGAGAGCGCCGACGATGACGACTGCCACAGCAACAAAAGTCTGGACCTGAACTTCGGCAAAAAGCTGATCGACTTCAAGCTCTCCGCGTCCTCAGGCCCCGCTCAGGAAGAACAACCCTCCCAACCTGCATCCTCCTCCTCATCCACCTCATCACCCTCTACCTCTGCTCCCCTCGTAGCAACAGAGAGCCAGGAGAAGGAGAAAAGCGCTACAACCTCCTCCACCTCCTCTTCTAGCAGCCCTGTGGTGAAGCAGCAGCCGGAGTACAAACACGTGTGTCGAGTGTGTAAGAAGAGCTTCCGCTACGCCACCACCCTCGCTCGCCACGAGAGGGCGCACCTCTCCGAGGAGACGTCAGCTCCAGCACCGATGGAGGAGAACCCGCCGGTGAAAGAGGAGGCGACGGAGAGCAACACTGCCAAACCGACGGAGGAGGAGAAAGAGGAAGAGCAGAGGAAGGAGACGGAGATGGAGGAGGAGGAAGGAGGAGTGAGGGGAGGTGAAAGCGAAGGAGGAGAGAGCGGGGAGTCGGAGGAGGAGGAGGAGAAGGAGAAGGAGGAGAGGAGCAACGAGGAGGCATCAGAACCAAAGAGTTTAGAGGGAGGAGAGGCGTCAGGAAGACGAGTAGACAAGAGGAAGAAGATCTGTAAGGAGTGCGGCAAAAGATTCTGGTCTCTGCAGGACCTGACCAGACACACGAGGTCACACACAGGTATTCAATTTATTTATCTATTTATTTTATTATTCATATTTTAGTTTTTATTTATTTTTATTTTCTAATTTGTCGCTATTTTACTTCTGTTTCTCTTAAATAAGTATTATTTATTTATTGTTTTTTATATTTTTAAAATGTAAATTTATTCATTTTTTATTTATTTAAACATTGACATGTGTTCTTTGTCATTTTTACATTATTTTATTGATTTATTTATATTCTTTCTGTGTTTTGTATTCTTTTTTGAGTTATTTATTTTTTGTTTCCAATTAAGAACTTAATTTTTTTGTTCATTTTTTTTTAACTGCTGAAATGTTTGTTTGATTTTTACATTATTATTTTATTCATTTATATTTATTTATAGTATTCATTTTTTTTAAAAAAAATTATTTTCTCATGTTAAGTTTAAAGTTTTCATATTTTTTGTTTCTCTTAATTGAAATTAACTATTTTTTGTTTTTCTTTAATTTTCAATGTATTTATTTTTTATTTTTAACATTTAAATATTGTATTAATTTTCATTTTGTTACATTTATTTATTTTATTTATTTATTTTGATTCCTATTTTTAAATGTCTATTATTTTAAGGCTTAGTTTACACATAGTGCCCCGTTGCTGTATTTATATTTTCCTGCGTGTCTTTGTTATTCATAATCATAATTTGTAGGTTTATATAAATTTTTTTACGTCCTCTTTGTGTTGTGGATCTAATTTCTAAGTATAAATCCCTGTGTGTCCCCCAGGTGAGCGGCCCTACCAGTGTCAAACCTGCGAGAGGACTTTCACCCTGAAGCACAGCCTGGTTCGCCACCAAAGGATCCACCTGAAGCCCCGCGGAGCCGACGGAGCCTCGGCCGGGAACGACGACGCCAGCGAGGACGGAGACTCCTGCACCCCGACCCCGACCTCCACCTGCCCGCCCTCGGAGAACGAGAGCGAGTGTGGCAGCGGCGCCACGGGGGTCAAGGAGCTGGAGGAGGAGGACATCAAAGAGGAGGGCGAGGAGGGTGACGGAGCAGAATCAGCCATGTTGGAGAAAGAAAGCCCTGCAAAACAAGAGTCTGGTGCAGATTCAGAACCACCAACCACTTCTGAAGACCCGGACGTTGAGGAGAAATCTGAACTTTCTGCAGATTCTGCGACGCAACAACCTTCTGCTGACACGACTCCCAGCCAACAAGCTACTGACACAAAGACAACTACTAGCAACGACCTGAAATCGACACCCGACTCAAACATCTCCAAAGACCCCCCTCCCTCATCCTCCAGCTCTCCGCCAGAGGAGCCCGTGGCAGCTGCCCCCGCGGAGGGCTTCATCCAGGGGCTGCTGGAGATCCACGCCAAGCCCCCTCTGGAGCACGTCCTGCCCAACGGAGAGCCTCCTCTGGTGGGGGTAGACTGAGAGGAAACCCCCCCCGGCTGTTTCCACGCTGTCTAAACCAACGTCACCACAGTGCCATACGACGGAAAGACGCTACACCATTGAGGATGATGATGATGATGCAAAAACCAGCCCGGAAAACTTTTTTTGATAGAAAGAAAGACGAAAACCTCGTTTTCTTGAAGTGCCTTACTACTAGTCCTACTTCTAAGAGATGTTTTTTGCTATATCTTTATCTGCATTATTACGGAGGATGGATCTAATTTTTATAGCTTTTTATGATGACAATGATTTGCATTACCATTTTTTTGTGCGGGGAATCTATATTTCAGCAATAAAAAGAATAAAGTTATGATTTATTATTGTTCTAGATTCTGTTTGAGAATTGATGATCAACTTAGGAGACGCAGAGGGAGACAGACAAAGACTGAGATGGACTGTCGGTATCTGCGTTTATTCTTCTGTATTTAAATCACAGCCACACAGCGGAGACTGAATGATCCAATTTTAAGATTTGAACCAGCCTCGGATTTGAGAGCGAACTAGTCAGGGTGGGGAACTTGACTCTTTTTGTCCACCAGCCACGGCGGCTTTCCAAAATTCACCAGCCACTTCCCCTGCTTGACCAGCCATTAAGATATTTTTGGATAAAATCAAACCTGGAGGTGTGATGGCCGGTAGGCTGCCAGAGTGGCTGGTCGGACCCAGTTTCACCAGCAAACGATGACTTCCACCGCCGGCTGGAAGTCGTCTCCCACTGTGTGACAAAGGAAGCTTTTTGTAACTGGAAAACGGCACCTCGTCGTCCTTTTGGCTCACTTCCGCACCAATCCCCGTCTCTCCGGCTGGCTCAGAAAACACACAAAAACATTCACGAACTTGTCAAAGTCGCATCAGATTTCTGTGTGAAAACGAACTCCTGAAAGGGCAGATATAGTGTTGATCAGTTTGTGTTCTCCATGTTGTTGTTTTTTTTAAAAACCCATCACACTATTGATCCCTTTATCCCTCGAAGCCACCCTGTGAGTCGGTTTGTGTGTTAATAATTTCTCATTCATAATCATTCTCAGTTGATTCCATGTGTGTACAGAGAGTTGAACATGTGGCACGTGATGCGAGTATTTTCTGTTTTTTTGCGTGTGTGCGATTATCAGTGACATTTAGGTGTAGGGAGGGGAATTCTTGTGTTTTGTGGATTTTTTTTTATAACTGAACAAATCAAAAAATTTTTGTTGTGCGTGTGCGAATGTGTGCGACTCCCACCTGTCTCTTATCATTGCCCCCTAGTGTTCATTTAGGGTTTATTACAGGGCCTCCAGCGTGCTAACGAATATCGCCGCTAACATGTGACCCAGGTTCAGTTTACCTCAACTTCTGCTTTTTAACTGCAACCATTAAAACAACAGATGAGCTGCTCTGTAGGCAACCCTTTAAATCCTATGTCTTCCTAAACAGGGCTAGCACGGCTAATTCTTTGCTAGCCTGGTTTCCACTGTGGGCCAAATCCGAGCTAGCCAGGGCTAACTCATCAGCGTGGCTTCAAATACAGCTTAGCCTAGTTAAGGTTTAGCTTGCACAATGGCCCAAACAGAGCTAGCCAAGGCTAACACAGTATCAATAACAGTGTACAATAGAAATAACAAGGGCTAAGTCATTGCTAGGTTTGTGCAATGAGCCTTAACACACACACACACACAAGAAACACAGTGTTTACTAGCTTAGCTTATAAAAGGGCTAACATTACTGTAGCTAACTGTAGTTATGGGTCTGTGTGTTGGCTAAACAGACATCAGCCACAGGTTGAAAACAAGCTAACGAGAGCTAACTGACCAGACCAGACAAGTTAACCAAGCTAACAGTGGATTAGCTCGGTTAATTAGTTTGGACTGGTCCGTTAGCTCTAGTTAGCTCTAACCGTTATCCTGAGATATCAGCCACAAGGTGAAAACACATGCTAGCGAGGGCTAACTGACGAGACCAGACAAGTTAATCAAGCTAACGCATCGCTAAGTTGGTTAACAGCATTTCTAGCTAATAGCAGGTCTAGCTAGTCTCCTTCCAGTATTATCTTAGTATCTTGAGTTGGCCCTGGACTGCTTTAGTACTGTTTGTCCCCATGTAGTCCATCTGAGGACTTGTCCCTCTTTCCTGTTCCAGTCTATCAGTCTAACACTTAAACTAAATGGTCAAACTCTGTGTTGATTTATCATCACTGAGGTTATCAGATACCTGAACATACGTGGTTATGAATTTGGCGGTAGAGACAATCAGTTGTAAATTTCAAATGGAAAAACGGATCATTTTTAAACTAAAACCCCTCGGTTGAATCTTAGTTTGATTTCCAGAAGGAGGTAGATGACAGGGTGAAAGGGATGGATGGATGGATGGATGGATGGACGGACAGATGGATGGATGGGTAGGTTGGGGGGGTGTGAGTGAACTGTATTACCCTGCTGCACACACAAACAAACACAAGTAAAAGGGCTAATTCCACCCCCTCGCACCAACCGAACCGGACATTTCCACAACAGAAAAGAGCGCTGAAGTTCGGATCACTTATTGATCCTGATATCGCAACCAGGGGGGACGGGTAGCGTGTATGTGTATTTTCTTTTTTTTCGTGTGAAGATGAATATAGCTAATTTTTCTTCTTGTACATTTTCGTCTCTGTTTTTTATATCAAGCAACCTCATAATCAAAACAAATCGAACCTCAGCGGCTCATAACGGAACTGTAAGGCAACGACGGTCAGTCGTTTAGTCGGTCAAAAGGCGAGAAATATTGAACAACAACAAGCGGACTGACTGTCTGACTGACTGGACGCTGCTGTGAACTGGCACTAACAACTTCCAAAACTACTACTACTACTTCTACTACTCGTACTACTACAGTGGAATATCGCGACACAATCAAGAGAGAAAGAGAGTGAGAGAGTTTCCACTGGTTTGTCTTAACTTTCATAAGTCATGCTCAAACTTTAAATCACTGCCCAACCTCTGACGCATCACGCCGCAAATAATGAACACCAGGTTCAGTCCGAACGTGAAATTAAAAAACATTTAAGGTCTGAAGACAGAAATGTATGAGTCAACATCGTGAATCTGACAGAGGGTCAGGACTCCAGAAGTGTAAAGTTTGGAGTCCCAGCACTCGTGTTCGAAGACTAATTTCCCTTTTTAAGCATCAGTTCAGAATAAAATATCAGTTTGTCCAATAGAGGGCACCTTTACCGTGTTGATGTGGCTCTTCAGTCCAGTCCAGGACCCATGGACTCTCAAAAATCAACTCCCTTTCGTTGTGAGCAAAGGTGAACAAAAGGTCTTGTTTTATTGCTTCAACAATTCCTTGCTCCATCCTTGTCAGCAGCTAATGCAAAATACAACGGTAAAAGTTACGGATGAACCTAAAATTACAGATTTCTAATTGCAGAAATTAAAAACTTTTGTCTACTTTACTTTTACGGGGTTTCATGTTTGGAGACTGGATCGGAGAGTTGGTTCAACCAAGAAAGCTAGATTTTGAAAACCCTCTGGGAATATGAGTTTTTGTACCTTACGAAATAGTTGGTGCTAGAAGCTCAGTGACGTACAATAATGACTACTCGCAGGGCTTCTCTGTGAACACACTATCTGCCGGGAACATGCTAGAGCTCGTCAGTCAGGATCATTGTCACAATACCTTCCTTACTAACTGTTATTCGTTAGCTTGGTTGCTAATGGGACAATAAGTTCACACAGCTTACTTAAGAAATGTTTTTGTACCACTGATTCCTGACTGACAATTTCCTACAAACTATGTGGCTTTAGCAGAGCAGTTTATATATTTAGACTGAGGAGGGTTTTAAAAAGTAGCTGATGGTACACAGCTAATAAGCTACGATAGCTTCCTCCATTTTGGACTCTACGGCCAGCTGTTGGTCAGCACGGTTTGCTATTGGTCAAAAAACCAAATTCACATTTAATTTTTCTTTATTTAGCCAGATAAAAGTCTTGTTGTATGTCAAAGTTCCCCAAAGTTGAACCTGACCTGAATTTATTTGAGTGAAATGAATTTTTTTCGCAGCTGAATTTTGCCGTTTTGTGACTGTGCCTTCTCGCTCCTGTCCTCTCTCCGTCTACATGAAAAAAAACAATAGCAAAGCTTAATCACGAAACCCCAAAACAAAACCTGTTTTAACGCTGACATCTGCTGGTGAAAGCAGGCTACTACTGAATGGCCTTCACACAAAGAAAGCCATTCACATCAATGACTTACAAAGTCGCAGAGAGTCCAAATTTTGAATTATGTTGAAATTATGAATTTAGACTTTTTATTTTATTTTCCATATCTGTGAAGAAACTCTCTCTTTCTCTCTCTCTCAACTGTTTTATGTTTTGTTAGCTCTCTCTGTACATCCCTCTCCCTCGGGAATATGCGTTAATGTACGTCTGACTGTGTGTGTGTGTGTGTGTGTGTGTGCACGGCCATATGAATACTGGACTTCCATTCGAATGCACATGGACTGTTTTTAAATGTATTTATTTGGAGCCCAGGTGTGTGTTTGTGTGTGTGTGTGTGGGTGCGAGTTAGTTTCTACAATGACTTGAGAAGAAGCCATGTATTAAAAATATCACATTTATGCTGCAGAACTGTTTTGAGGAACTGATGGTTTGTGTTGTGGACTAACCGGCTTGCCGTAGGGCGCGGCGAGCCGGGGTGCGAATCGGACTAGCAATAAGAATCCCTCTGAATCCAAAAAGCTTTATGTAGATCTCCTGTATATGAGTTGAGAACAGACTGTCTGGGTCTCTTGGTTCTGTTGTTGTTTATTTTTAGTTTGGCTGAGAAATGATTTTTGTTGTGTTTATTATTTTTTTTTCTTTATGACATATAAATGCGTATAAAACTGTGAAAATCCATTGTGTTCAGTTAAAGGGTGAGTTTTAGGTTAGTTTATTTTGCATGTTAATCTAATTTGTTCAATTATGGATGATTTCTCCTTTCTCCATCTCTTCTCGCGCTACACACACACATCTATATATATATATATATATATAAATATAAAAATATATATAATCTCGCTCTCAGGGTCTTTCACAAATCCATTATTCGAAATGCTTCATGTTCTTATTTCCTGAGTTGCAACTTGTTCTTTCCAAGTCCTGATTATTTTGTCTTTTTTTTT
>NTHP01000210.1:0-26375 GCA_003416845.1 Oplegnathus fasciatus
TGACCCACTAGAAGTGTGTGGTGGTGTCTGTATCTGCAGAGACCCTGCCCTCTGTCTGGATTTTATGATTTTGCTGTGTTCGGGACGTTTCTGGGCATCAACCTTTGGGCAGTGGTGTGTAGCCCCCAGCCAATAACAGCGTGCAGGGTGTGAGGATGGGACTCTATAAAAACATTGCGACCAGGTGCCAGATCGTAAGCACGTGACACCACCAGAAGCGCATGGGGCCGGGGAGGAGAGGCCAACTTTGAATGACTGACAAATCCTACTCATTCTACCTTTAAAGAAGGTAGTTTTAATTGTCTTTATGCTGTTTCCTACCCGAGACTAATCACCCACACTAGCTCAGATTTAGCTGTTCAAACATAGCATTTAAAAGTACATGGTAGTGTGGTGAACTTTGAGAGCAGACATAATGTTCAACCCAGAAAATGTTCTGCACCGTTGAAGCTTTGAATGAGCCCCTGCAGACTGGAAGCCTCCCAGTTAAAATGCTGTCAACTGGCCTAATTACTGTACTTTTTATAGGTTAGTAGGTAATTTAAAATCTCACTCGTTGCAGTGAATTTGCTCCATTCTCCAGCTCAGTGTGCAGAATATTCAAGGAAGCAGAATCTCAGTATTTAACAGGACACACTTTCCTTTTTAGTCCAATAACAAATATTTTTAAAAAAGACACCGTTACAGCTCATTATAGACAATATTTTCATTTAAGATTGTGTTATTCACACTGAAAAATTATACTTTAATGGTTCAGTCAGTCATTCTTTATCCGCAGTATGAATATAATCAGACAGAAGTGATACAATGATCAACCAGAGCAGCATGCTTTTTTTTTGTGAGGAGCCCTCTTCGACTACATGAAGCTGACCCTTCAGTTTATTTCAGACCAGAAACCTGAGCAGATGAATACAGATCCGTCTGTCATCAGTGAGTCATCCGCATCCCTGAAAGCAGAAAAGCCTCCTGATGGATCGTTCAATCAGCTGATGTTGCCAGGCAACAAACACAGTTTCATCCAGTGAGCAGGATTTTGGCTGATATCTCGTAGCAACACGAGTCAGGTCCAAGTCCTCTAATGAGATGATCCGGTCCAGATGCTGACAGAAATTATCAAGTATCCTTCACAACAGCAACAACAAAGTGCAGAAATGATTACTGCAGGAAAATTTGGTTTTTGATGTAGCAAATAGTGGTATTTATTAATACATCAATGAAAAGTATGAATAAGAATATAGTAAGATGTGTTCAATTAAATTAAATTTAATGCAACTGTGTTTATCCCTGGAAAGGAACTGTATGCAGCAGCTTTCCACTGAGGTCATAAAAACACAAATGAGAAAATAAAACCCAAAACAAACCACACAGCACTTCCACAGGTTATAAGTTTAAAAAGTAAATGTGGAATTGATAATAAATACATACATAAATAATATAAATATCTGAAAACATCATAAGATAATGAAGCTTTTTTATAAACACAAGCCACCAACATTTTCAATGGTTAATATGAATGAAAGAAACTTACACATTAAAATATTTTACATTATTAATACAAAATGACAGCAACACTAATGTCACTTTAATTCAGACATTATAAAAAATAATTCTAAAATTAATATTAATTCAGTATTTGCAACATCAGAGCTCCAAAAATGTTAAATGCATCTAGCATTAAAAATTTTAAAAAATATAAGTTGCTATTCTCAAATTAAAATATACACAAACAAAAAGTTTTTCCACATGTACCAAATCCATAATACAGTATATACTGATTCTCTACAGTATATACTACATACTAATCGTCATATTATACTGTTTTAACACTTAGTTTACAAAAAATCTCCAAACTTGGGATGTCACTGACAATTAAACTTGCCAGCAAATGTCTTTCTTAAGATTAAATACTTATTTTTTTGTTTTCCAAGATGTTTCTCGAGCTGCTCACCACCATCCACAATTAATTTAAATGTTTTCCAGCTGTGAGCAGCTCCTCCATTTCCTTTGTGCATTGAATTGTGTCAGAATAGTGCTCAAAAATCGACCATATTTAGTATGCAGTCTGTCTAGTTTGAGTACACTTCATTTAGTCACTTTTGCAGTTCATAGTTACAACATGCTCCCAGTTTTTATGAGCGTTCATTTGGGTACTTTACTTAGTCGTAGGAAGTAAAAAGACTTTTTGCTGAAGCATCCCAGATGTTTTAGAAACTAGTGACGACATATGGAGTCTCCTTTACAGTGCACGTATATATGTGTGTGTGTTGTGGTAGTGTGTTTGTGTGTGTGGTCTGTCCATGATCCATGTAACAGGCTGATTAGGATTTTATGAGGTCAAAGGTCAACAGGAGCGGGGAAGAGTGACCCTGTGACCTCGGGGTCAAAGAGAGGAGAGAACTGTCAGGACCGAACACTTCCACTTTTACTGTCTCTTCCACTTTAATTTATGCCGTCATCCCTCCCCGTCTTCCCATGTGGGTTTCTTCCTTTCTGTTTTTTTTTTCTAGTGGAATTTCGCAGAACGTGTTCCCACCAAATTTTTTCACACATTCAATACATTAGATGGTGGTTTTCAGTCCGGCTAGAGGAGAAACCAAATTGTTCTCCCCAGTGTTAAACACCAAAACAGAAGAATGTTTTTAGGTCATGGAAATACTCTGGAGGAGTCGTGGGATTTTTTCATCTGGGCAGGGAGGGAGATTCTTACAGTGTAGTAACCAGTGAGGTCATGATTCTTTTTAAATGTCTCTTTTGAAGCCGAGCGTTACAGTGTCTCTACGCCGGACTTCCCGCGCTTGTCAATCAAACAATGTTTGCAGTAATGTGACTGTTTGCTTCAATTTTGTTTGGTTTGTTTGTTTGAACATGGTTGCTAGTACTGCTTATCAGACATTACTGTGGTACTGTATTTACGCATAATTTACGTGCACTTGTACTTGCATTTTATGCCACTCAAAAGTTCTACTTCACTACATTTCAGAAGGAATTATTGTACTTTTACTCAACTACAATTATGTCACAGCTGTGGGAGTCAAGATTTTACATACAAAACGTATGATCAACTTCTAAAATAGGATGCATGATACAGATTAAACTACCTAACAGTATGTAAACTAGTTAAAAATAGCTCCACCTCAACCGGCTAAAACAGTCAAATTCTTTATACACAAAAAATAAAAAAATAAAAAACAAAATAATATAACACTCTGACACTAAATTAGTATTTTTACTTTAAAGGAATAGTCAGTTTGAGAAATACACTTACTGGTATTTGCTGTCTTGCCGAGAGTCAGATGAGAAGATTGATACTCTCATGTCTGTCCATTTAATATGAAATGACAGCTAGCAACCGGTTAGCTGAGCTTAGCACAAAGACTGGGAACAGGAGGAAACAGCTAGCCTGGCTCTGTCCAAAGGTAACAAAATTCACCTACCAGCACCTCTAAAGCCCAATAATTAACAAGTTATGTCTTGTTTGTTTAATCTGTACAAAAACCAAATGTAAAAACGAGAGGTTGTGGTTTCATCGTGGTAAATCACTGCTCCCGGCCAAGAAATAGTCTCTGCAACTTTTCACTTTTGCTCTTCTGTTTTTGTACGGATTAAAGAAACGATTAGATATGACATATTAATTAGCAAGCTTTAGAGACGCTGGTAGGCTAAATTTGCTATCCTTGGACAGAACAAGGCTAGCTGTTTCCCCCTGTTTCCAGTCTTTATGCTAAGCTAAGCTAACCGGTTGCTGGATGTAGCTTCATATTCAATGGACAGATCTAACAGTGGTATCAATCTTCTCATGTAACTCTACGCCAGAAAGTGAAGGAGTGTATTTCCCAAACTATAACTTTAAATACTAATACCTTTGTACTTCTGAAATAAAATGATAAATACAGGACTTTTACTGGTAATGGTGTATTTTATTTAATGATATTGCTACTTTTATTCAAGTAAAATATCATCATACTTCTTGCCACAAGAGAAAAGCTTTCAAGGTTTTAAGTCCTTATTGTATAACAATCAGTAATAAAGTAGAAAAACTAACTTTAATTTGAAAACCTAACCTTCTGTGCTTTATCTCTGTCTTCCTGCCTTCTACTAAACATGTTCCACTCTTTCTGTCTGTATTATATTCCACAGTTTTATAATATAATCCTATTTACTCTCCCTCCCTCTCTTCTCTCTCTCCTTCCTGAGCTGAACCCATTGAACTGCCTCCCCACCGCACCCTTTCTCCCCACTCACTTCCTGTTTAGAGGAACAATTAAAGGATTGTTCCTACAGCCCGGGGCACTAAGGCCTTGATCTAGAGCAGCCACCACATCAGCTGGAAAGACCCACATAAAACATCAATTATAGGACCTCCTTGAAGGACAGTGTTTGCCTCTAAACCAACAGGAATAAAACATAAAGGTTGTGATAGATGAGCAACTTGAGGAGACACACATGAGGGGATGAAGCCTTCAGCAGACACCGGACAGTCAGACATGATCAATGACGATAAAATGTGGTGTCAAAGTGTGAGGGGAGCGATTGTAGCTGATATGACAGTTGGCAAAACGACCATTCAGTGTTCAAACTTTGCCTGTAACTCATGTTTTCAAGTAAGATTAGACTCATACAGCATATATGTAGGTTTGATGTTGATATGACATCTAATTAAAACACATACCTGCACCGTACAGTGGGCTTAAGGTGTCATTGTTTACATATATTGGATTCAATTAGATTAAACTTTATTGTTTCAGTACAACAACATGCAATTTAGCATCTAACCAATAAAATTAAATGAAGCTACAAGTTTAATTGATACAAAAACACAAAATGTAGGCCTCGTGTTGTACATGCTGCGCCATTTTAGCATACTGTATCAGAACTACGCAACATAATCTGCATTGATTTGAATATGAGATATTCTTTGGATGCCACACTCACATGCAGAATAAATAATATTACTATTATTAGTACTAGTAGTGTTACTAGTATTAGTAATACTGAGAGCTGCTAAACTGTTGGTATCTTTAAATGTAAACTTAAAACCTGCCTAAAATCTGTAGCCAGCTTTTGATTAGAATGTTTTATGGCCATTATTTATTTTATTTAATCATTTATTTTATTGCATCCATTTTTTAAATGTTTTACTCCCCATCTATTTTATTGTTGTTTTTAAATCTATTTTTATGAATGTTCTTTGTTTCATTATTACATTTTCATCATTTTTATTTCTCATGTGTGTACATTTGTATTCTCTTATTATCCGCTTGACAGTCATCTATAAAGCACTTTGGATTGCACTTACCTCTACCAAAGGTGCTATACAAATAAAGTTTGACTGATTGATTGATTTATTGATTAATAGTAGAAGAAGTAGTAGTAGTAGTTATGGTGGTGTTTGTTTGGGTGGCATTGGTGATTTAGCCCTGCAGCTAATAATTCATTATTGATTAATAGACTGATGTTTCTTTGGTTGACTTAATTGTCCACGCTCGTCAACAGTTGCCAGTACAATTAAATGTTTTCCAATTAACTGCATTTTTCTCTAACTAAAATGGTATTCATGGTACTTAGTGTATAATAATATGAACATATAAGAGTGGAAAATCCTCACATTTGAGAAGCTTTTGTAAATGTTTAGTATTTTTACTTGATAGAGGATCTAAATGAGTAATCTATTATCTAATCGTATCAGCACTGGTGGAGGAGGCTAGCAGTGTATGAGGAGGCGTTTTCCCCAAAGGAAAACTTGATAAAAAGTCAGCCATAAATGGTGAATGCTGTAGACTTGGTGCTGGCAAATCTGTCATAGTGCAGGAGTTAGTAGAACAACACAGGAATTTTGTTTGCCTTTGTAATTGTGCACAGATGAGGTCAAAAATGCCAAAGAACTTTTCCCACAGCAAGAGTTTATTTAAGAAATCAGTACAGAATAAATATTCACCACTTCAAATGAAAGTCAGCGTGTTACTCAGAGTGTTTTATTTATTTGTTTGTTTGTCTTTTTGTGCAAATTTTCAATTAGCTCAGAGTGGATTCATGAAGAATTATTGCCAATTAAACTTGAGTGCGAGTCCCATGGTAGCCCTGCTTCTTTTTGTTCCGTAGTTAACTTGGTTTTAACTTTACATGGAGTCAAATAGACTTCAGAGCAGGTCTATTATGCAAGAAAAGATATACAAAGACACATTTAAACATTAAATATTTAAACAACACAATTAAAATGTTTTTAAAGTGGTGTCTGAGTTCCTCTGGTTGCTCTTCATTTGACGCAGGTCTTTGTTCTTGCTTCACAGGCCGAGCGCCGGGCGTACAGAGAGGCAGAGATAAACATGATGGACGACCTATCAGAGGCCGACTTCAACAAAGAGGAGGAGCCTGCCAGCCCAGACCCTCCCCCTTCACAACAACACACAGACCCCGCCTCTCCAACAGTCGCCGTGACACCGGAGCCGGTTGCCAGGGGAGAACAGGCCACACCCAGCGAGGTAGAGTACCAGGTAAATTTATTACTGAGTCTTTGTGAAGGAGTTTGTACGAATTAGGGACTTTTTTTACTCATTGCTTTACTTCCTGCAAACTCAAATATTGACCAGTGTTTAGATACGGAACCAATAAATTAAATGCTTAAAGCGACATTTGGTAGACGTCCAAAGACAAATGGCTGATGTAATAATTGAAAGGTACAATGCCAAAAATGGAAAAAAGCAGGACATTTCAGTCTGGTGACCTTCATCACATGCTTTATGAAGGTATATCAGGTATCTGATGATGAAGGTCGCACGACTGAAACGCTTCATGCATTTGTACTGTTGAAAAAGCAATTTCCCTTCATTACATCAAACTTTTTAAACACTAACATTCAGTGTAAAATGTTTGTAGCTGTGTTTGATTTGTTGCAAATTTGAAACTGTCTTCACATTACTCGGGACATTTTTGTTTATGTTGCAGAAATTTGAAACTACCATACTTACTTTCATCTGTAATTGTTGTAACGTAGAAGCTTTGACTGGACTCTTTGTCTGTACTGTCTTGACAGCCATCTTGTTTTCTGTGTGCCAACAGGATGGCAGGGGTTTCGCCATCGGCACGCTGGTGTTTGGGAAGCTGCGAGGTTTCTCTTGGTGGCCCGGCAGGATCGTTTCCTGGTGGATGAGCGGCCGAAGTCGAGCTGCAGATGGAACTCGCTGGGTGATGTGGTTTGGAGACGGCAAGTTCTCTGTGGTGAGTAGTTTTATTGAGGAACCTCTTAAATAAATGGATCAAACACTGGTATAATGTGTGTTAAATCCCCAGCAGAGCCACAGAAGACGCTCAGAAAGGGGACCCAAAGTCCTTCCACAAAGAGTAAGAGAGAAAGAAAGAACGTCTGTTGTTATAGCTGCAATTTTTAGGGAAGTAATTTGGCCTTAATGCAGTAGCTTAATGTCTTTAACACCCCAAGTACTTAAACACTCCACAATTCCAATTTTATGCTTTTATAGACACCAGAATACTGTTGCAGTTAAGACATTCATAAGCTTTTTAAATGAAATTCTCCTCAGTTTTATTCCACCGTTCCACCTCCAATAACTCCACAAGTTTGTCAGAGTAAATTCAACACTTCATTTGTTCTTTATTAAGTGGATATGATCTTTTTTACCTTGATTTTTTCCTTTTTCTTTTGACTTATTCAAATTTAAAATTCAGTAAAAAACAAAGCACCAAAGCCCTTTGCCTTTTGAGCCATCTTTCCTAAAAAGAGCCGTACTTTCTGTGCCACAATATAATCACCTTAATTATGGGTTTCAAGGCCAATTCACCTGTTTTTCCCTTTTTAATCTTGATGGCGTTCATTATAATGCCTTTGTTTTGCAGGTTTGTGTGGAGAAGCTGATGCCTCTGAGCTCCTTCTCATCTGCCTTCCACCAGCCCACCTACAACAAACAGTCCATGTACCGGAAGGCCATCTTCGAGGCTCTGCAGGTAACAAACCCACCATTTTAACTTGGCATCTTAACGTCAGGACTTTGTGGTTTTATGTCATTTTTGATGGCTGATTTCTTCTGTTGCTGCACTCATTGTATTTCTCTCTGGATGAAATCCAACATCTAAAAGAGCAGAATATAAATGGACAGGTCTAAAGGTCACATTTTAGTCATTCCTTTCTTATGTAACAAGATCTGCAGATTTGCATTGAAGCTGGCTGATATTTTGCATTTGTGGAGGTGTTGTTCTCATCTAGCTCTGCCCACAATTTATAAGTGGTAACATGTGGGTACATTAGTCTCAATCTCATATTTTTGTGGGTTATTTTTCGATCCAACAATGCTTCATTTTTTCATGTGAGTAATACAGAACACATGTTCATTTACTTTTCTCCGGCGTCACACTGGGTTATATCATTCATTCGAACTTCTGTAAAATTATAAACAAGCAGCGAAGGATTTGTACACAAAAACCAGCACATATCTGTCACTTTGCTATTTCATGTACAGCCATAAGTACCACATTTATCTTTCTTGTTTTATATATTTGATGTACTGTGTGTGAGTCACCATAAAGACAAATTTCCACAAATGTACAGGACTTTTACCTACCTGTGTGTGTGTGTGTGTGTGTTTATTTTGTGTTTAGGTGGCCAGTGTCCGGGCAGGGAGGCCAGTTCCTTCCTGTGATGCGAGTGATGATGCAGATGGGGTAGAGATTCAAACCAGACAGATGATCGAGTGGGCCATGACCGGCTTCCTACCCAGTGGTCCACAGTCACTGGACCCTCCGGAGGGTAAACACCCATTTATTAAGATATAATTGACAGGGGTGATTGTCTCAAACACACACTGTACATCATTTGTTTGATCACATACAGCAAAGTTCCCCTCATAATTGAACAGATGTTAAAAATGTAGGAAATTAAGATGTTGTGTGAAATGTAGGTACTTCAGTCATGTTACACTGGAGAGCAGGAGAAAGACGATACTGTTCATCTCAGCTTTCAGCTCAGTAAATACCCTATTTGGGCCCTGTTTTTCCAATATACACTTGCAGTGATTCTGATATCACCAACCAAGAGTTGTAAGAAGTAGCAGGGTTATATGTTTTCAAATGAATGCACTTTGGACAAAAGCGCCTGCCGAATTAATGTGATCTAATGTAAAAATAAAACCAACAAAATTGAACATTTATTTCCCCATAGATCATCCTGAGATGATAGCTCAATGATGATGATGGCAGGACACATTTACATTTTGGATTTTTTGTTTTTTTGCTTTATTTTATTTACATTAGGAACTCAGGTAAAGGCAAAAGTGTTATGAGCCGTTCTGATAGGCCAAACTCGGAGGCCGGGTGGCCGTTGTAGAGAGAGGGATGAGACTTGTTCAAATAATTGTCCAAATGGGATGATATAACGGCACACGCTTTCAGACAAGCTTTCCTCAAGTGCATTCAAGGTGTTGCACTCATTTGTGTGCACAAAAAGTGGCCAAAAAAGTTGTGTAAAGAAGGAAAGAGAGCTTGAAAGACAAGTTCAAATCCTGCAAACTGTCTCACCTCCGCACACCTGGCCAGCCAACAATCAGACAAGCACTTTGAAATGTTTGAAAGTCTACCAAAGCTTCAACCAGTGACTTTACAGCTTTAAACCAGTTCCGGTGTATTGTTTCTCCAAAAACCACTAAAGATTATTTAATTTTGTCCTTATCCTTTGCAGGTGAACAGAACTCATATAAGGAAGTGTACCCAGAGATGTGGGCAGAACCTGAGGCTGCGTACACGCCTCCACCTGCCAAGAAACCACGCAAGAACGCAGCTGAAAAAGCAAAGATCAGAGAGGTGATCGACGAAGGCACCAGAGGTAAACACACAAAGCTGCTGGTATTCGAAAGTGAACCTACAACCTTTCGGTTTATTTATTCAAACATTTTCTGCAAGTGGAGGAGTGAGTTCCACTTACAGAAAATGTTGAAATAAATACCAAGAAGTTTGAGGCTGGTTAAGAGCTGAATCTTGCCTGCACTTCACCAATGTCATTGGACTCAAAAATACTTTTTATTCATATCTATAACATTTACATTTTGGAGGAACAAGGCTTTTGCAGAGTACTGACTATATATTGTTTCTACGTATTCTTGGCTTTCTTATGAACTGTCTGCATGTGTTCTGTGTTGTGCTGTGTGTGATGTGTTCTTATGTATTTTGTGTTCCAGAGAGACTCATATTTGAGATCAAAAAGAAGACCAGGAACATAGAAGGTAAAAGTTTCAGATTTCATTCTGAAATGTTGACTTGAATTAAAGAAGTGATGTATTAATTATGTAGAAGTGTTTTATACAGTGTAATTTTACACAAGGTTTGCTTAACCCGGGTTATAGAGTTGACTAAAAGCTCATTTTTATCACCTGCCCCTTGTAGAACGTAATATTTTAATGGCTGCTAAACAGCGTTAACCTAAAACCTAATAAAATATCCCTCTAAATGGTTTGGAAAGGTGACAAACCATTAAATATAAAACCTGCATCATTATTTAAGAAAATATTATCCCTCTGAAGCGATCATCTTTTGAAAATGAAACGTAATTTTGTTTCATTATCTTCCATTACAGCACATACTGAGGTTTATACAGGGGATAATTTTGGTTGCATCTTGAAATGTTATCACACTGTTTAGTCAGCTGTTATCACATTATCAGTTGTTTCATTTCTGTTTAATACAGAAATAAGGTCAATTAGGGTCAGTTTGATACATTTTGCATCAGTCACGCCTAAATGAAATTGCTTCTATCATAATTAAGTGTAGGATTCGCTCAGTGTGGAGTTTTCCGCTGAGAAGTGTTTCTTTGAAGTTCAGGGCACAAACATCTCTGGAATCCAATTCTTGTTCTTGTTTACATTTTTAGCATTTAGCTGATTCATTTATGCAGCAAGACCTACAATAATAATTCACTGCTGGACGTCCAAAATAGATTATGAGCATATTTTAAGCTATAAATCACAGCCAAGTAATTATTCTGTCTTTGTCAATGATCATGAGCACATTGTGGGTGTCTGGGACTAATGGGCAGTGAAAGTCTTACTTGTTGTACCTGCAAATTCCTTCATTAATGTAATTAAAGGGCTAGACAAAGTGCTAAATGTAATAAATAAATGTAATAATCATGTCTGTGTTTGTTCAGATATCTGCATCTCCTGTGGAAGCCTCAACGTCTCTCTGGAGCATCCTCTCTTTGGAGGAGCGATGTGTCAGGGCTGCAAAGTAAGAAACCTCCCAGAGAAACCCCCGAGTTGCACTTTGGGTTGTTCGATAATTAAATATTATTATTATTGAATCGTTTAATGATATGATATCATGATATGATGGTATGATCATATCCTGAGGCCTTTCTTTTATGTGTTTGAGGAGTCTGATGCCATTTTGGGATGTATTTATACAGTATACAGTACATCAATATTGGAAAATGTTCTTATTGATATTGTGATATCGATTTCAAATGCGTCACCCAGCCCCAGTAACAATGCATGAATGGATATATTGATACAGACAAATACATGTACCAAACATGTCTGCATACTGTACAGACTAAGACTGCAGTTAATGACTATTTAATTATTGTTGGAGTCTTTTCTTATTAATGGATTATTCGTTTCCAAGTTCAAGTTCTTTATTTGTCTTGTGCACAACAGTTACAGCGAATCAGTCGTTGGCAGTTCAATCCTTTGTACTCAATGCTCAAACAAAATGTATATAGACAATCACGCATGTACAAAATGAGAATGTAAGACATAAAATAGTGCAGAAGATAAAATATAGGCATAAAGTAGGATATATATGTATAAAATAGAATTAAAAAAAGAAAAGATAGTACTGTGGTGGACTGTTCAGAAGTGCTAAAATGAATAAACTGTTATGTAAACATTGTATATTTGTCTATAAAATAGTGTAAAATGTCCAGCACAATCTCAAACCCAAGCTCCAAAGTGACGTCTTCAAGTTGCTTGATTTGTTCAACCAACAGGCAAAAACACAAATATATTCAATTCATGATGATATAAAACAGAGAAAAGTCTCAAACCCTAACATTTGAGAAGCTGGAACCACAGAATATTTGACCTTTTAGCTTGATAAATTATTTAAACAACAAATTAGACCAACGAATGTCTGTGGAAGTTGCATTTCCCCAGTGGGATAAAACAAATCGCTCCCTCTCCTTTTCGCTCTGTTTTGAAAATACTGTTGAACGTTGGTTGAATATCAGTGATGTGAACAAAAGTAGAAACACAAAATGTCATTATGGTGGACAACAAAGACGCCCTCCCTCTCTGCCTCCTCCTGACTCTGTTTCGTGCTCTGGCAGAACTCCTTCCTGGAGTGTGCCTACCAGTACGACGACGACGGCTACCAGTCCTACTGCACCATCTGCTGTGGAGGCAGGGAAGTGCTCATGTGTGGCAACAACAACTGCTGTAGGTCAGTACCACACTGTATACACTGTCGAGTTTGGGATTGGCAAGCAGTGGCTGCTTCTTTTTGTGGCCACAACAAGGTTTTTGATTTCACATCAACAGAAACAATTTACCCATAAATGTCAAAACATGATATGTGGCTCCCTTTATTGGCCAACTTGTTTGGAGCCAATTTATTTCTGTGAATATACAGTTTATTTTGGCATTTAGGCTCTGACCTCCTCACTGCAAACATGCAGAACCTCAACACAGCAGATACTGGGAGTCATGCAGTGCTGGAAGAAGTACTCAGGGCTTTTACTGCAGTAAAAGTAGCAATACCACCGTATAAAAATGGATGAGCTCACAGTAATGTTTACAGGTATATGATTGCATCAGTTTAATGATGGGAACTACATAAAAAAATCACTTATTACATTGATACATTATTTTTTTAAAAAGCTAATTAAATTATCTTTTTTTAAACTGTATTTTTTAGGGCATTCTTTCCTTTAGTTGACAGTATTATAGTTTACAGAGAGGGAGTTCCTGTGGTGGAAGAAGTACTCAGATATTTTACTTAAGTAAAAGTAGCAATACCACAGTTTAAAAATACTCTGTTACAAGTACAAGTACTGCATTCAAAATCTTACTTAAGTTAAAGCGAAACGAAAGTATCAGCATCAAAATATATTAAAGTACAAAAAGTAAAAGTACTCGCTATGCAGAATCATATATATTATATCACTGGATTATACTTACTGATGCTTTAATGTGTAACCATCACTAATGTTGCAGCTGGTAAAGGTGGGACTAATTTGACTTATACTATACTATACTGCTGGGTATCTTAATCTATAATAATACATCATCATTTATTAGTTGATTTATATTTTGTATTAATAATCTGAATGTGGAAAGTAACTTTATCATAAAGTTATCAAATAAATGTAGAGGAGTAAAAAGTACAATATCGGCTTCCAAAATGTCGTGGAGTAGAAGTGTAAAGTAGCATAAAATGGAAATACACAAGTACCTCAAAATTACAGTACTCAAATAATATTTTTGGGTTTTAATATCTCACCGCATCAGAATCTGAGCACAAAGCCAGCTGTTATTTCCCCAACAAAGCACCACCTGCTATTTAGTGAAACACCATCTAATGAAGTGGGGAGGTTAAATCTAAACCCAGAAGTCCACCTGATTTGCAGAAACGGGCGAAGACGAGTCAGCTGGGCCATAAACATTTAATCTAAGAATATTAAACCCACAAAAAGCAGCAGACGATGGACCAACAGCTTCATTTGTTAAAAGAAAATTACATAATCAGTCTAATAAAGCAATGCCGGAAAACACAGGTCTCATGTTGTGTGTGTGTGTGTGTGCAGGTGTTTCTGTGTAGAGTGTGTGGATCTGTTGGTCGGAGCCGGCTCGGCGGCGGCAGCCATTAAAGAGGACCCCTGGAACTGCTACATGTGTGGCCCCCGGAGCACCTACGGGTTACTGCGGCGGCGGGACGACTGGCCCTGCAGACTACAGCACTTCTTCGCCAACAACCATGAACAGGAATTCGTGAGTCTGACAGTCGCCTCGTTTTTCATTTCATTTCATTTCTGTTCTTCATTTATAATAAATGATGGTAATGATTATAAAAATAATAGACCTCATGAAGATGAGCTCATAATAGTGTTTATAGGTAGATGATTGCATCAGTTTAATGATGAACTACATCGACACAGATAAAACTTACTTAAATATGGAGTATGGAGTGTTTCCCTACAATAATTATAACCGTTTTTAGTGTTTAAAAATAATTACTTATTACATTTCTACATTATAAACAAAGCTAATTAAATTAGCTTTTTTAAATTGTATTTTTTAGGGCATTTTGCCTTTATTTGACAGTATCACAGTATACAGAGAGGGAGTTCCAGTGGTGGAAGAAGTGCTCAGATCTTTTACTTAAGTAAAAGTAGCGACACTACAGTGTTAAAAATACTCTGTTACAAGTAAAAGTCCTGCATTCAAAGTAAAAGTATGTAAGTATTATCAGCTAAATCTACTTTAAGTATCAAAAGTAAAAGTATGCATTGTGCAGTAAAATGGTCCCTTTTAGTGTTTTACCATTATATATGATGTTTTTGGATTAATATTACTGCTGCATTAATGTGTATGTTGTAAGCAAAAGTACAAAAGTATCAGCATCAAAATATGCTTAAAGTACCAAAAGTAAAAGTACTCATTATGCAGAATGGCTCATTTCAGAATCATATATATTATATTACTGAATTATAATTATTGATGCATTTATGTGTTCATTGTTTTAATGTTGCAGCTGGTAAACGTGGGGCTAATTTTAATTAGTAGAAGTTATTAGTTGAGTCGTATGTTATATTAATAACCGAAATCTGCAAAGTAACAAGTAACTAAATCAAATAAAAAGTACAATATTTTCCTCCAAAACGTAGTGGAGTAGAATTATGAAGTAGCATAAAGTGGAAATACTTACATAAAAAATGTAATGTGGCTATTAATTATTCAATTTCCTTTATTGTTATCATTTATCAGTGTGTCATCTCACATCTCTGGTTACACACTTCAGACTCTACTACTTCTATATTTACTGGTACTTCTGTACTATACTACAATCTTATTTCTTGTACAACCACTCGTTACACCAACCCTGATCCCTATCATAGTGATCCAATCATTCAGTCCAGACAACATACTGTAAGTCAATTACTGTAGGTGTAGTAAATTTGATATATTTGCCATCTTATATCTAATCTGCTGCCATCACCTTTCTAGAGGAATAAGGTGAAATGCACGACAGTTAAACGGGAATTAATACCTGGGGATCTGTGAGGCTTCTGCTCCTGGACTTCTCATGTTTAAATTATCAATGAAGGCTAATACACATCAAAACAGACCGTGCTCACATTCAATTATTGATGCTCTTCAGCCAGACGTTTGCCTAAAGGCCGGATCATCATCATAAATAAAGCTGATTTTTCCCTCTTCTCTCACTCTGCACGGTGTAAAGTTTAGTGTCTCATCTTGTTCTCATCAGTGTCTCTTCTCTCTTTAGGAGCCAGCCAAGTTGTATCCTCCAGTTTCAGCAGAGAAGAGGAAACCAATCAGAGTTCTCTCCCTGTTTGACGGCATTGCCACAGGTACATATGTGTGGGACTGGCATGTTAGCATGCTGAATAGGATACTAAAACACAATATCCACCCCTGCCACAACTGCCTGTAGACTCTTTTTCGTTTATTGATTTATTGACTGTTTAGTCTATAAAATTCCCAGCACCAGTTCCCAGAGCTCAAGGTGACATCTTTAAATTGTTTGTTTTGTCCAAAAGCCAAAAATAATCAATAAACAATGAAATGAAACGAAAAGGAGAGAGAAGCTGGAGCCGGAGAATGTTTCGGATTTTTATCGGATAAATTACTTGATTGCAATTAATTGATGCATTAAAAAAGTGTTGCTGACTAATTTTCTGTCGATCAACTAATCAATTATTCACCCGATTGTTTCAGCTCTAGAGAGACACAGACTCGCACTACAGAATGCTTTGAGGAAAATAAACGTTTTAGGTCTCGTTAAATCATGGATTGAAGGAGTTGTCAACATGAATGATTTTGTAGTGAATGCTCCTTTTTGTTTTTTAAACCTTTATTTAACCAGTGTGCCATGTTCACACTCACAGTTACACCACATTCACACCTGGAAGCTTCCCAGTACGACCGCAGTCTTATTTGCTATTTACTGACTGCAATAGTAAATAAACAGGGCGTTAAGTGTAATGAATGTGTGGGTGTGTGTGTGTGTGCACTCAGGTCTGCTGGTGCTGAAGGATTTGGGCATCCAGGTTGACAAGTACGTGGCGTCTGAGGTGTGTGAAGACTCCATCACTGTCGGCATGGTTCGACACCATGGTCGCATCATGTACGTGGGTGACGTACGCAACGTAACACACAAACATGTAAGTGAGAAAAACTCCTGCTTTGCTTCTACAATAATTACATTATATTATTATATGAATTTACAGCAGATCACTCGTGTTCACGTCACTCAAGATGCATTTATGTGTAAATACAGCATGATGGGGAAACGCTTATTCCTTCTTATATGCTAGTTGATTGTTGTTGTTGCTGTGTTTTGCCTGTTAGATCGAAGAGTGGGGGCCATTTGACCTCGTGATAGGAGGAAGCCCCTGCAACGACCTCTCCATAGTCAACCCTGCAAGAAAAGGCCTTTACGGTAAGAAGGGAACAGCTAAAATTTAAAACATATATCCCTTTTAATATCAAAACTACAAATGCTCAGAGGCACTGATGATTGTCTCATTTTAATTCAACTCTTCATGTGAAATGAAAGATGGAGGCTGAACTTTCTCTCTCCTTCCGCAGAGGGAACCGGACGGTTGTTTTTCGAGTTTTACCGTCTGCTGCACGAGGCTCGACCAAAGCCGGGCGACGAGCGGCCATTCTTCTGGCTGTTTGAGAACGTGGTCGCAATGGGAGTTAGCGACAAGCGGGACATCTCCCGCTTTTTAGAGGTAGCATGAACACGCCAGCTAAACACAGTTATGAAATACATGATTATAGAGTCCAATGAATCACACACATTTAACCGGTGAGCGGTGACTGAAGCAGGAGAGAGAAGAAGTATAAAGTCATAGATTCACTGCCTTGTCAGGAAATTTAAACCACCCACTTTATAATACACTTTAACTTAAGTTTTTTAGATACTGAAAGATGTTTTTTATCGCAACCCAAAAACACCTACAGCAAGCAATTTCAGATAATGACATTGCAAAAACTACAGCCAGAGAGTCATGGCTGAATATAAACTCAAACATTAAACTTGAGCATGATACATTTTACTGAATGAATTCATGAATTTTTTATTACTGTGTCCCAGCCCAGCACACATGGGCTTACAAGACACTATAAACTCATACAAGCCAGGACCAGAGTGAAGTGTACACATTTTCAAATAACAGAGAAAGTCCAAAAATAGGAAATCATGGTCCAATCTTCAAACATCATTGAGTACAACACAATTCATAAGTCACTGGTAGAAACATTTACTATGTAGTACTGGAAAAATCTGAATAAATGCTAATAATCTAAAAATAATAATCTTTCTTGCCTTTTTTTACAGGCTTTTGAGACAAAGTTAGCAAACTTAAACACATCAAAATTAAACAGCCTTTCAGATTTTTGGAATTCATCTGTGCACCAGAATATTTCAGGGTTTTTTCCAGACATTTCATGGAACATCAACTCTCTTAAATCATCATAATATCTACAGAACAAAAGAAAATGGGACTCACTTTCCACTTCACCCAAATCACACAGCTCACAATTTTCCCCCTGAATGTTTTTGAATCGACCAGCTCTCAACTGTGCACCTACAGATCTTTGGCTTCTTGATAAACAAGATGTAACACATTATTCAGGCTTGATTTTGACATAAATGTGGCTTTCACAGAATATTTTCAAGCCATTTTTCCTCAACTTTCAGTAAAAACTTCTTTTTAATGAAGTTAACATTACAGCACAAATTATTCCTGTAGATATCCGGCGTATCCACCCCCTCAAAAATGTAGTAAAGCTCTTTTTCCCATGGAGAACTCCGCAAAACACCTTATTTATTCTATCCTCCGCCATTTTGATTAGACGGTTCAGATCATTTCACATCTTCGTTGTACTGATCCTGGTACCCCGCCCATGTCTCCCTCAATATGAAAAACATTGTATAGCTCTATTCTGTATGGTGTCTACAGTTTTGGTCTTTTAAAGCCCCACACCTCTGCAGCATACATTACTGTTTGTTTCACTTAATTATTAGATTAGATGACAAAAAACGATTTTAACAAACTTTAAAGAAAAAACCTTTTTAACTCATATAAGGGAAAACTCATGGGATTTTACATCAGGGTCTCCTTCTCAGAGAGAAGACGTTCATATTAAGTGAAACAGGAAGTAACCCTGCTCTTCCTGTTCAGTGTAACCCAGTGATGATCGATGCCAAGGAGGTGTCTGCTGCCCACCGCGCTCGCTATTTCTGGGGAAACCTGCCGGGCATGTCCAGGTGATACAAACACACAAACACTTTGCTTTTACTTGATCACAAGTGTAACTTTTTCATAGATATCAAAGCTGAATTAATAGCGACTCCGTCCCTGACACACTTACATGTTTTTTTCTCCACTTTTTGTTGATTTCAGACCTCTGACACCCATGACGAATGACAAGCTCGACCTACAAGAGTGCCTCGAGCACGGGCGCACAGCCAAGGTATCCCCCCCAGTGAGTGTGTTTATGTGTGTGTGTCTGTGCTTATTATCATGTGGTATCTTAACTCTCTGAGTGGTAGTGAGCGAGGTTGAGGGTTTGGAAAGTAACGCTAAATGTGGAAAGTATTTAATGTTACTTTCTGCACTATATGATGGATAGCAAAGCAGAAACTGGGATATAAGGAAATTGAAAAATAGGAAATTTACAGTATGTATCTCCTTTGAGCATAGATATACAGTATAATAGAAGCATTTCCTTCAGTGGACTAATTCTGCAAAAATGTACCATTATTGACGTCCATTTTTACTGCATTTTCCTGCTGCTGCTGCTGCTGCTGCTGCACTTTTACTCTACAAGAGGAAAAGTCAGTCCGTTCGAAAGGAAATAATCATTTGTTCACGTTATATCACAGAAAGCTGCTGTACAAAAGGAGGACAGCTGTAGGATTAAAAAAGGATTTGCGTGTGTGTTTGTCTGTCTGTGTTTGTGTGTTTGTGTGTTTGTGTGTGCGTGTTTGGTTCTGGATGTTAATTCCAGTTTGAGAAGTTGCGTACGATAACGACACGCTCCAACTCTGTGAAGCAGGGGAAAGACGAACATTTCCCCGTCTTCATGGACAACAAGGAGGACATCCTCTGGTGTACTGAGATGGAAAGGTACAGTGGTGTGTGTTTGTGTTTACGATGTGTGTTTGTGTTTACGGTGTGTGTTTGTGTTTACGGTGTGTGTATGTGTTTACATGTCTCTGCAGTGTTTTATGTCTTGAGTCCCTCTAATTTCACCTTTTTATGCATGTTCAGGAGTTCACAGAAGAAATTGATGAATATGAGCAAATGAGTGTGTTTCTGGTTTCTTTTGTGAAGTTTGTGTGGATTGTGTTTGTATTTCTAATCTACCACAGTTACTTCGTTTGAATGGTAGTACTGTTTGCACTATAACTTCATATTTATTTTTTAAATTCAATATTTAATTACTGTTTTTAAAAAAAATATGATTATATTATGATGTTAGATTGGGTTTTTCTGGTCAAAGATGTACTAAGTTAGCGATTATTTACATTATCGATTATTTTCTTGACTAATTGGTTAATCCAAATGTACAGTATGTCTTCAGACTTTTTTTTTCTGAGCAACAGTTCAAAACCAAAAATATTTGGGAACCTATTTGGCATTTTTGCCTGAAAAATAAACAATTAACCGATTATTATAACAGTTGCTGGTTAACTTTCTGTCAGTCGATTATTGATTAATTTAATTATTTCAGCTCTGATAATTCTCTAATCCCTAATAATCAAACGTTGTGTGTGTGTGTGTGTGTGTGTTCCCAGGGTGTTTGGTTTCCCCGTCCACTACACCGACGTGTCCAATATGAGTCGTCTGGCCAGGCAAAGGCTTCTGGGACGTTCCTGGAGCGTCCCTGTCATCCGGCACCTCTTCGCCCCGCTCAAGGAGTACTTCGCCTGCAACTAGTTGCACACCACCAACTCTCTCTCTCTCTGTCTCGCACACACACACACACACACACACACACACACACACACACACACTGTAAAGGACTGCTTCCCTAGATCCCATGTAGACCACTGGCTGACCTTAGTCCCCTGGTGCTACCTTGCTGATTTGAACACACACACACACACTGGTGCAGGGTCTCTGTACTGTATTTGTTCACATACAAACTTCCTGTCCGACCTTGAAACTGGTGTCTTCTGGCTTTTACTGTGTCACAGCAGCTGAAGTTCAAAAACCTCCGAGGGGGGGCGCAAAACTGACAAAGATGCCCCGACTTTCTGTTTCTAACATCTCTCTGAACACATCAACACACCAATGAATCCCTCCGAACCGCAAACACTCAACTGTATCCATGCCTAGTGACAGTGCTGCTGGTGTATTACAGTGCAATGAAAACACACACATACAAACACACACACACCAGTTAACGCTCGTGGTGCTGGTCAGGCAGTGATAGAGTCCAAATGGTGCCGCTTTAATACAACACTTTTAAAGTTATTGGTGCTCTTGGAGGCTGACCGGTCTCTGGTTGTTTCAGTCGCTGCAGTTTTGTGTCCCTAACTGAGTTCAGTGCTTACGAGCAGGTGGAGGCGACACCAGGCAAGAGAGGGGAGTTTTTAAGATCTATTTATTTGTCAAGTTTAGAGAGCGTGTGCTAGGGAGCGTCCAAAAGAAAGGCAACAGATAGATTCATGCAAAGCCTTTTTTTTAAAAACTACATCAGATTGTAAAAGCTGCTCTGGAGGTACAAATGATTTTAGTAGTTGAGTTAAAGCTCAGTGGATCGAGCCCGAAACTACGTTTTTCTGTGGCAAATAACATCAAAAAAAGGTCTTTTTTGACTGGAATGTTGTCAGTGGTGCCTGGTATATGAAATACTGAAATAAAAGAGGGAGGTTTTGGGGGATACAACAGCAGTTTGAGGTTATTTTTTCCTTTTTTCATGTTTGTTATGCATCTGCATAGAGCCTATTATTTATAGAATCCCCATTAGCTCCCACTAACGAAGCCTTCCTGGGGTCCATAAATCTAAATTCACAAAAGGAATGTAGTTTAAAACAGACTTCATTTGAGACAGGCCATGTGTATTTACATGTGCTTTCAAGAAAAGACTTTCAGTCAAGATCATAATGGAAAATCCTGTAACTGTTTTGAGCGCCACCCAGTGGGCAGTACAAAGACAGTGCATAACAAGGACACACACTCATGTTGGGGTAAAACAATCCTTTAGGTTCCACAGTTACCGTCAGCCGTCACTGGATTAGAAAAATGTAAAAAATAAAGACAGAATAAAGTCAGCTTTTGTACTTAATACCTAACCATAACTCATATATATAAAAATATTAAATATTGCTGCATGTATCCTAGTTATCAGGACCTACATCCACTATTAGGTTTTCGTACAACAAGCACTTGTGTGCTTTCTTAAAAACTTGATTATCTCTCGGTGGTTTTTTGCAATACTTTAGGCAGTGATTGTACTTTAAGGTTAGCTAAAGCTTTGGTGAATATGCTGTGATATACTGTACACTAGTAGCATTTTAAGAATGGGTTTATCTCCTCATGTTTACTACATGCTGGTATGCAATACTCACTCAATAACATTTGTAAAAGTGCTCTTGTAGTGCATTGATTACTGTTAACTGTTGCTCAAATGACTGTGATGTTCATCTTAATGGTGCAAAATTGGAATAATACTGTTTGTCACTTTAGTAATTGTGTCACTTGCCTGATAGATTGATGTCTTAATACTGAACCAAACTTTAGCCTACTTAATGGGACCATTATTCATTAAGTTGGCAGTGAAAAACGACACTATTTTAAGCCTCTGGTGGTCATTATGGTGATGTACTTTATGTTCAAATAACCTTTAAACAAAGTCCCGAAAAACAGTTATACTGTGAAATGAGGATCTAAGGTAGTTTTTCTATGTAGCTTGGTTAACTTTGGTGTTGCTCAGTTTGTTTTTACCCATCATGAGAGTGACTTCCATGTTGTGTGACACATTATGTCTCTAAAGCTGTCGGGGTGAGGCAGGTAGCAAATATGGTCACCTTAAAGATCATGAATGCCAACCAAAGTCGTCATTATTTTTATTTAATTTTGAGTTTGCAAGCTATTTAAAGAGATTGGAGATTGGAGACTTCATTTTATATAGTCAAATACACACACACACACATATATATATATATATATATATATATATATATATATATATACTATACTTAATATATAAATACATAAAATCTGCTTTCTGGATTTTGTGTCAAACTCTCAATTTAACATCGCTAGACGGTGAAATGTTTTTATTTCACTGGTTTTGTTTACCCACTTTTTAAACAAGCAGAAGGTGGATGTTATTAACCTGCTGTGTTTAAATGTGAGGTTTCCCTGTCCCTTTAAAAGTCTGCTTTAAAACACGATCAATCTTCGGCTCCACCCAACAAGTTTTAATTCAACCAGTGGGATTCTTTTTGCCTCCAGAGCAGCATCGCCTCTTTTCGGAGCTCAGTGTCTTGCTCTCAGCAGCATTCAAAGTAAAAGGAAGTCAATGGCGAATTAAACCTGAACTCTTCCGGTTACTATACAGCTTCTCTTGTGTCTCAGCTACAGCGTTTTTTCCCCTTTTCGTCTGGTGAAAAAGTGAACTAATCAAAATGTCCACCAGCCCTTGCAGCTACGCTCCCGCTTTGCTTCATAGGGGTCCAAAATGTCCTCAAGTTATTGCAGCGACATCCACTGAAACCAGAACCTTTACTCTGTAGACACTATGCTGGTTTTCTACTTCCTACGACTGAAACAGATAGCCCTGTATAAATATAAATACTTCCTTATATCACACAGATACAATTGTACGACCTGTCTTGGGTGTTTCTTCTGCCTTTTGCCCAATGCATGCTGGGATAAACTCAGCCACTCTGTGACTTTGAATAGGAACAAGCGAGGAAAGAAAATGGCTAGTCTTTAAATAAAATGTTTCCAAGACTATTATACACACAGCCACTACGTGTAAACGTCCCTACATGCCAATGTTTTATTTAGACAGGGCTGTCTTTTGAGAAAACATCTCTATCAGTCTGGTGCTTTTGGTCCTCAGACGACCATCTTTTTCCAGGAAGCCTTCCGATCCTCTGACGTTCCTCAGATACCAGCTAACAACTGGAGTGTGTGTGTGTGTGTGTGTGTGTGTGTGTGTACGTATGTGTTTGCGTAATGCACAAACAGTAACAAAAAACAACAATAAACCAGCAGGTTAAAAGTTTTTTCCATCGTGTTTACTCTCCGTTTGTACAACCAACCTTCAGGTGCTTTTTAAACTCTTTTTTACAGTGCTCTTGCAGGTTACACACACACACACACACACACACACACACACACATTTGCTGGAAACGCAGTGCAAACGCTTCTCTAAACTCCTTTCGCTACAAGACACAGCATCAACACACACACACGCATACGCACTGTGTTTTTGCCGGCCGCCTGTTGCCATCAGGCTTCCCACTGCGCCGCCGGGTGTGACATCATCACCCCGCGCCGCTTGGTGCTCCCAAACCCCCCCCCTCCCGACCCAAACTCCCACCCTCCCCAACGCCCCGACCCCCAGGTGCTGCATGTCAGTCAGTCAGTGTAATCTCCGATTCCATGTTAGATTAGGGAGTAATGATCATAATAATAATGGTAATAATAATTACAATAATAATCTGTTATTGTGTGTGTGTACTGTTCCAGGTTGGTGCTCAGTTCAGTTCAGTCTCAGCCTTGAGGGGAGAGAGAGAGGCTAGAGAAAGCATATATTACAGTTAGTATAGTGACTTGTTCTATTGTACCCAAGGATGCCGGAAGAAATTGTTAAACCGATGAGCTAAAGGGCGCTCTCAAACAAGAGCAGGTTGAAATAACACCGAATGTAGTGTTGAAACGATCAATTACAACAATAATCAATCAAGAAACACCCAGAAATCTGCCTAATAGGATCAGGGTGAGAACTTTTTCCTTCAGGGGAAAAGGGAAAAGAATTTCCCCACATTAAAGCGAAATCCAACAAAATAGGAAAGAAAAAGAAAAGAAGTCTGCTGCACAAGATGAAGTTAACATTTTCTGATGTCTTGTGAAATATTGGACAGTGTTACCTGAGGCTGCAAGTAACCATTATTTTCTTTGTCTATTAATCTACTTTTTATTTTCTCGGTTAATCGTCTAAAAAACATCAGATAAAGTGGAAAATACCCATCAAAAGTCCCCCGAGCTGAATGCGAGGTCTTCAAATGTCTCGTTTTGTTCAACCAACAGTCCAAAACCCAAAGATATTCAGTTTACTCTCATAGAAGACTCAGAAAACCAGAAAATATTCACATTTGAGAAGCTGGAGCCCGAGAAGTTTTTCCATTTTTTCTTTTAAAAATTAGTTTAAACAATTAATCACTTATCAAAATTGTTGTCATTGTTGTCCATACTTCTAAAAATCATTCAAATGAAACAATCTGAGAAGGGAAAATATTTAGTACAAAGTGTTTGGTTTTGTTGTGTTTATTTGCTCATATTAAAATCAAACTACATTAATAAGTTATAAGTTATGGTTCAAAACCTTCACAGGGGACCCTAAGGTAACTCTGAGGGGTCACCAGATGATTAAAGGGGTAAAGAAACAGACATGTCACAGAAATTTTTTTTTTTGTGCTGTACTGATGGATTTTTTGTGAAATATTGGACACTGACTTCCTCGAGTAATATAACAAAAATGACTCTTTGGTTGAACTGCTCGCAAACTGCATTTACGCTTGGTCTGTTGACATCGCTTCATATGAAGGGGTCACAAGCCAAAAAGGTTTGGAAACCCCTTTGTTATGATTAAAGTCTTTTAAAATATGCTCTGTAGGACTTGAAGATGTCTGTGAGATGAAGACGAGACGATTATCTGCAGTGAATCTGTGAATTAGTTTGAAAATAAGACGTGGAATGCTTTCCCCCTCTCTGAATTGTATCTTGGATATAAAAGTAAATATCTTGAGTTCCCTGAAATAAGATGTTTATCTCGAACTAGCTTCATTTTAAAGCCAAAAAAGTTGGAAAACCACAGACTCAAAATGCAGAATTTCATCTTATTTCTGTTTTCAAGCGGTGTTATTTCAACATGCATCTGTTTGAGAGTGCAGTCAGACTAAAGCGAGAGGACTGGAGTCGATATTTTTAAATGATGGGTGACTCGGTGATGATGTTTCTGTTCGCCTATCGACAGCTGTAGGCTGAGTGACGCGTTGTTTTCAACACTGATCCACTTATTAACACATCCACACAAAACACTGTTATTAACACACAGAGCGGACGACGCTCAGACGCAGAGATACATGCACAACACCTACAAATACAATGCTGTGGCGCATTCAGACACTCATCTCATGGACTAAATGAAAGATGAGCTTTTAGGAAAAGGAGGACCTGGTGGTGTTTCAAAAGGTGCTAAAATTTTATCTGAAAATAAGAAAAATATATTGTTAGGAGTATAAATCAAGTTTGTCTTTACAATGACTGTATTTAAGTTTGTCGTAGTAATGAAAAGGCACTATTATTATTTTACTCTTGTATGAATATGAACTAATTAAAAAGGCATTTTAACTTTGTACTTGAACAATGTAAGAAATGAAACGTGAATAAAAAAAAAGGACTGTTTCTTGTGATTTGGCCTAAAGGCTCAGTGTTATCTACCTTCATGTCATGTTAAGGGTGTAACGTCTCAAATCCAATTTGAGTTTTGATTTTAGCAGCTTATTTAACTGTCTTTGATGTCAGTTTGCTCTCCGCTGAGGCTCAGGAAAATTAGCTGACATCAAGTCAACACAGAAACGATAATAAATCTCGTCTGTTGTTTGTGTGCAGAACAGATCAAACTCTTACAGTTTGTCGACTTGTGAGAGTTTGTTGAGGACAGCACGAGCTACACCAAAAACTATTTCTAATAACTGAAATTAAACATTAATAATTTGATTTAGAAGTCAGAATTGTTACACCCTTAATGTCAGTGCATGTCTGTGGGCTTTAAAGTTATGATGCATGTTTCGATCTTCAGTGTGTTGAAGAACAGAATGGATTGAAATATGTCAAAAACTTTATGCCACAAATTCCCCTTTTTTTTCTTTTTTTCTTTTTT
>NTHP01000210.1:28502-41191 GCA_003416845.1 Oplegnathus fasciatus
GTTTTCAGTCTACAGCAAAAATACAGGAATTGGCCTCACTGTTCCAATACTTTTGGAGGGGAGTGTATGTACAGAAATAATGAGCCAAATAGCAGTAGAGTGGCTTTAGTTTGAGTCCATATATTTATAGTTGACAAAGCAATGTCACCACAAGGCCCATTAGTAGCTGTTCTGAATTATTATATTTTAATATTGTGTTAATTTTATACTGGGTAACTTTATCTGCTGAGGAGGATCACGTGATATGTTCAAAAGCTCCAGAACAGCTCAATCACTGCTTCCAAAATGAAGATACAACAATTAGATACAACAATTATTTATAATGCCTACATTACATTTACCTGAACCCACTGATTAGATTTAGTTTTTTAATTAGTCCCAATACGTGTAACCAGTTGGATTATCAGCTCATCAGGTGCTAACACCAATGTTTCCGACAGCATTTGAAGGCAGTATTCGTCTCTGGAAGCAGCAGACACGCCCCTGCTTACTGAGAAGAGGAGACCCCTTCGCTACACACATCTCGCTTCCTATTGGTCGGTTTTTCCGTTGCTCAGGTCGGAACGGCTTCTGATTAGCTGCTGCCGGACTGTCGGCATTGAAGCATCTGCGGCTCGCGCTGTGCCAGCTGTCCTCGCGCACTCGGCTGGTGCTGGGCAACGGAGAGAGAAGCCCCTGCTGAGGAGGATCTGGGAACCTGGAAAAAAGGGTAAGTAGCCAAAAATAATGTGAAAAATTAAGATGTCAGGGTTTCTTTTTCTGCTTCACAAGTGTGGAAGCAATTAACCATCAATTTCTTTTTATTTAGCCCTTAAATTCTTTATTATATCTCGATTAACGTTAATAACCGCCGCGTCCAAACGTTAATATCCGTTTATTTTGGGCTCGGTACATTAACGTTAGCTTAAAATCCGGTTTTTCTGTGTGTTATTTTACATTTTCAGTCACAAAATGATGTAATTCTTCGTTTTCATGGAATGGGAATTAATTCGTTTGAGCCTTTTCTTTGCTGAATGACATTTGAATATAAATTTCACATAAATCTGGAGAAAAATTGAAAGATTGGTCGTGTGTTGCAAGCTAGCATCGACGAAATATGGGTGAGATGTGTGTGTGTGTGTGTGTGTGTATGTGTGTGTGTGTGTGTGTGTGTGTGTATTCGGCGTGCTATCAGTGCAATAAGGCTGTGTGTAATGTGTGTGTGTGTGTGTGTTGGCCGTTATGTAAGTCTGTTACTCGTTTATTCTCTCCTCTACCAAATATATTGAGTCACGGCGATGATGAAGAGGAGGGTCTGGAGTCGTCATGCATACAAACGAGCCTGCTGCTCTGTGTGTGTGTATGCGCGTGCGCGTGTGGTTGAGAACATCATGTGAACTGAACAGGTGAGCTCCTGTTTTACCTCCTTTTCCTTCGCTGGAGTCTGTATGGAGGGTTTTGCACGCAGACCTGCTCCTGATCCGCTTCGTGGATCAGGGGGTGTTGGGGCCTTCACATCATTTGGTTTAAGGATCCTCGAGGGTGCTTTAGGGGGCTCTAGGGGTCCTCAGCGCAGCACGATGAATTGAATATATTAGATGGCATCCTAATTGGATGATGTCATCTGTTTGCCTACACATGCTATACTCCATTAGGGCTGCATCTACTCTCTTATCATATATAATGAATCATTTTTTTGATTTCCTGCATTATCTTTTAGATGGCAAGAAAAATGCAACAATAAGAAGCAGAGGAGAAAAAAAGTCCTTACATTTGAGACGATGTACTTAGAGACATTAGAGGCATGTAATGTCTGTAATTGAGACTCTAAATTGTCAGTAGGTGTGAATGGTGTCTGTCTATATTTCAATTAATGGCAAAAAATGTCAACAATACATCTTTTTGCCATATTTTGAGTGTTGTTCTATCATATGAAGTCCTGAGGTCAAATTCACAAAGCCACAATGGTGATTGAGCCTAAGCCCTTGCATTTGCAGTATTGCAACCCGAGGGTCGGTGGTGACTTTCCCAGAAAAATCACAAGTGGCGCACAGTTTTTAATAGCTTTTAAGCTAAAGCTTTTAACAAGGCTTTTAATGCAGCAGACTTGGTCTTCCACTCACCTGTGTGTGAAGTAGCGTGCTGTTTTTTCCGGTCTCTGCTGGCGTTGTGAGTAAGCGGTTACTATGGCCGAACAAACAAGGACAAGATCGATGACTACGATGAAACTTGGGAAGTGAGGTCCAAAAACACACCTGCAACTACCACTTATCGCCATAGGTGCTGCAAAAGACAATGGAATGAAAACCTTCAAGATTATAACTTTAAGTGAGAGTACTAATGAAAATGTCACTTAACTATGTAAGTTTAATCAGCAAAATGTACTTGTAGTATTAAAAGTAAAAGTAGTCAATACAGGAAAATGTCCCCTGTGACTGTTATACTCTTATATATTCTATCATTCTGTCATTATTATTATTCATGCCTTAATGTAAAAGCAGAATTTTACCGTTGGAGTTGGTTGAGGTGGAGCTAAATTTAACAATCTAATATAACTGTGAAACTTGTCCAACCAATAGTACAAACATTATTAGAAATGAATTAAATCATTAAATTAATTACAAGGAAAAGCGGCAAATGCTCACATTTGGAACCATGAAATGTTTTTGCATGAAAAATGACTAAAATGATTAGCAAAATAGTCAAAAAAAATTTAATTTTCTGTCAATCGACTAATTAATCAATCAACCAATTGTTTCAGCTGTACTTGGATATACCATATCTGTAGTTTAATTTATGACAAAATATTTTAGAAGTGATTTGTGCATTTTGTATTCAAAAATCTTAATATGTAAAATAACTAAAGGTGTCAGATAGATGTAGTGAAGTAAAAAGTTCAATATTTCCCTCTGAGATGTGGTTAAGTAGAAGTAGAAAGTGGCATGAAAAGAAAAGACTCAAGTAAAATGCAACTACCTCAAGTTAGTACTTGAATAAATGTACCTAGTTACATTCCACCGCTGGTATAGATAACGTCTGGATGGATGAATTAAAAAAATGTGGTGGTGGAAAGGTGTGGCAGGGGCGGGGTTTCAGATAGTGTTTGAAGCATAGATGCTTTTGGTACTAAAGAAAAAAATTAAAAATTAAACGAGGAGCTTGAATTTGCTTAATATAAATCTTCCATCAGATTGTGAGAGCTGATATTTGGCCTGTTAGTGGCACAGGAGGAAAGGTCAAAGGCCAGACAAAAGAAATCAAACAAAAGAAGCTCTTCAGTTCGCCTGAGACAGAGGAGAGTGAAGAAGACAAAAAGATGGGTTAATAACCTGATGATAGACCTGAAAATAAAGAATTAAACTGTGATGAGTGTGCATGTAGAGAGAGAGATGCCCCTAATCCTCTGAGTGATGGCCTAGTTAGTTATGCGACCGCTGTTGTTATTGTGTGTTTATCTGTGTGTGATTCACTAATGGCTTATTCTTCCATGAACCTCCAGTAGCACCCACACCTCTTTAAACCTGACCCTGTCTGTGAGTTTAATGTCTATTTTTATCTACAATTGGTTGTAAAGTCGTCTGATGCACGTTTGTTCTTTAAATAGCTCGACTGTTCACACACATACACACATATGCAAGGTTACACACACACACACACACACACAAACACACAAACACACACTGTACACCGTCCCTCCCTGTGGTGATTACTTTCCAAATCAAGCAAGAGTCAGCAGCTGTCTACTCCTTTCTTCTCACTTACAGCATGCATCAACACACACATACATACACACACACACACACACACACACATATATATATATATATATATATATATATATATATATATACATACACATATATTTCCATGCCACACATGTAGCCTGCACATCTGAGGATGTCAGCAGCTACTATATCACATTTAAACTGTTTCTAAACTTGCACGCTTTTTTCTGAAAATAGATTTGACTTTTCTTCATCACAAGCTGGATATTTTAATCTTTATGCTGCTTTTTGTTTTGTTTATGACTCTGATAATAAGATTTATACAAGTTTCTTTATTAGTATAAAGTGTTTTGCCATATTATGGAAATGACTACATTTAGGTTATATGAGCATAGGCATTTTGAAGGATTTTTAAGAAAGCAATAAATTGAAGCTCTTTAAGTTGTTTATTTGTCATGTGCACAACAATTACAGTGAAGCAGTTGTTGGCAATTAAATTCTTTGTTCTCAGGCTCCCTCCAACAATGCTCATATGATGTGTATAAAAAGAGGAAAATCATGCAAGTAAAAGTAAAAATGAGAATCTAAGACATAAAATAGTGCCGAAGTTAAAATACACCTTATCTTATATTGTATATTTACTTTATTTTGTATTTTATTTATGACACCACCCGTCGTGTACAGTAATGATAAATGAATAAACTGTAATGTAGACAAGTTGTGCAGTGATGTAGAAAATGTATATGCATAATGAGAACAGGTAAGGATGTAGACAGGTAAATATTTAGCAGCTTGTAAACAAGTCGTGAAATAAATATATATGTATACTGTATAAATATATACAGACATGTAAACAGGTAGTGAATGTGAATGTGTAAATGTGAGTTTTCTTATAAGATTGTCATATGTAACTTGGCCAATTAACAGTAAGCAGCACAAAGAAATCAAATTATTTTGTCTAATTTAGCTTTTTAGTTCACATTTTTGTTTACGATTATTTTGGTGCTTATTTTCATTAATGACAGTAACAGTACAGAAACAGTTTAATTCAGAATCGGTTTTCTTGTACAGTATTGTTATAATGATGCAGAAACAGGCAGGTTTTTCATAGGAAACTGAAATGAGTGTCTGGTANGACCACGTTGTGATGATGTGACTTTGGGAGTCTGGACTAAATCTGCCTGCTGCTCCTCTTTCATTATTAATTAACACCCCCATTAAAAAAACTGTCTGCATGGAGAGAAGTCAGGGCGTGTCTCTGTGTGTGTGTTTTACATGTGTATCTACAGTACATATGTGTGTGTGTGTGTGTGTGTGTGTGTGTGTGTGTGTGTGTGTGCTGAAGCAGCTGGTCACAGGGTGAGTGAGAAATGCTGCCTGGTGTGTCACTGTTTGTCTGTGTGTGTCTCTCTCTGGCTGTTTGTCTGTCATACCCGTTATGACACAGCAGAAAGGCACACACACACACACTGTAGACCTGCAGTGAAGAAGTCTAAAATAGATTTGTGTGTTTCACCATGGTGGTCTCTGGAGTTTGAATTTTTGGATGCAGTTAGTGAGTCGGCTGTTTTAGGCAGTGTCCACATTAAGGGCCTTTACACGCCTCAAAGTCCTAACAAAGGTTCACGTTTTTGTCGCATTGTATACATTTGATCTGGTTAGTTTTGGTTTAAACACTTATACCTGCGTCTCCCTATACCTGTGATTGATTGGTTTTTGACGGGCGTGTGTCTGACGTCGACGTGTTGTCAATTTGGCGGGAAGCCTTCTATCGCAGTTTGAATGAATGGAAAAAAATGAATGAACAGATTAATTTCATTGCTGCTATAATAATATTATTATGGCGTTACTACCAGCAGCGCCAATGTCAAGCGCAATACTCGAGACTGGTTTGAATTCACCAAAAGAACATTCTTGTCGGGCGAAAACTGTATCATCACCGACAGGACAGGAGGAGAAGACTGCAAGCAATTCTACGGGCCATGGCAACTCCATTTTTGAACCACCCAAAATAATGTTTTCACACTAGAAACAAACCGAGGCATGGTTCAATTTGATCTGGACACAGACCACCTCTTTTCGTTGCACCAAGGTTCGGCTGTTGTAAATGAGGTAGGTGTGAAAGGGCCCTAAGCCATCTAAGTTGAAAAGTCATCTTTCCCTCTCAATTTTGACCTCTTGTCCACATGAGACAAGCAGTTTTAAATCAGAAATCATCTGTCTCAAGTTTTAGTGTGAGCAGGGAAAAGTCACTTGTACCTTCACAGACACATTTGTAGCAGTAATCTAAGCGCACTGACACACCAAGCTGACCCAAAGAAGTAACTGTGACAAACACCGATGGGCTACTCCTCACGTCGCATCACGTCACAACTCCTCATAACACCTCATGTTGCTGGATGTCCCATAATGTCTCCTCAGTCACCTCCTGTCACATCATGCCTCATGTCGACTCACATCACTTCAAGTTGCCCCACTTCTTCTGTAAAAAGTCTGTGCTTCTAATCCAAAAAAGCATCATGGAAGGACAAACAAAACTTGATTTAGTAGAAGAAAAATAAGGCGTTTAGTGAAAAATAAGGGGAACTACACTAAATACGTGAAATCACTGATTCACCAGGCTGGACAGTCTGATTTTTATTTATTATTTACAGTCTGGAGGGCGTGCTGTGTGAGTGTTGCTGAGTGAGTATTAAAGGTGTCACTGTCAAGAATGTCATTTATATAAGTTGACTTTAATTTCCTCACAGACAGACAAAGCTCCCAGTGTGCAGAGATCTGTTCAGTCAGCGTTCCCGTTCCCACACACACAGTCAGTCAGCTGTGTGGGTTTGAACGGAGATGACTGGAAAATAGTGACAACAGCAGCTTCAGCCTCTCTGTCAACTTCACTGTTTGTTATTCTCTCATACTCACTCACTTTGCCTCGTTTCCTTAATGTTCCACAACATGAAAACTGCAAAAAATTGCAAGCTATTGTACTGTGGTGACATTTTTAACAGTACAATATCTTGGACAGAACGAAAAGAACACAACCAATACAGCATGATATTTGTCCAATAAATTTAAGTGATTGATCCGTATCATCCAATACGGTCATTTTGTCTTTGCCAGGAACAGGCTTGAGTTTGTTATTTGCTTGTTTTTATCTGGCGGTAACATCAGGATTTAATGCCAACAAAAAACAGAATTGAAATCAGTCCTTTGATTTGGCATCAGGTCTGCTGGAACTGTAACCCTCCCATTGTTCCCAGTATGGTGTCAGTTTCTATTGGATTTGTTGGTGGCTAGACTTTCTGTACAAGTGACAGAGGTCTAGCTGCATCAGTATCACCTACATCCAAAATAATCATACTGTATATGTGGGTCATTTGTCAAAAATCTTGTAGAAAAAAATCTACCTCTTTTTAATATTCTGCAGCTTTTGAAAGCAAAACATTTTTATTAAAGTGAGGCAGCTATTGTGTTAAATATTTCATTTTCCTTTGTCTAAAGAAATGAACTACTTTGTGCACATAACCATTTGACATAATAAACAAACACCATATGAATGCAGAATTGAAACCTCAGTTAAACAGAATAGGCCAGAGTAAAGCCATTTAAACATGATTAATGCTTAAAAAATATTGGTAATCAAAAATCAAATTCCACTAAATTACACATATGCATGGGTGCAAGGGTTAGGAAACTACATAAGTCTAAATATTAGTCTTTTATATCCTTTTTTAATATCTTTTTGAAGATATATATTTATATCTTCCTTTTTAGACATAAGGTAGTGCGTTAACCCAGCAGCAGTGATATCGATGCATGAACATTAGCATACAGATGCATAGAAAGAAATGCTGCTGCTTGAGTCATTTGGCATGCTTGAGGCATGGAAATGAACCACAGCAAATTAGATGCGTTAACAAATGCAGTACATTTCACATCTTTGTGATATTCGGCAAAGAAAATAGTTTTATTACACTAATTGACCTGATTGGGGCACTATAATTAAAGGTCACAAGGTGGGGCAGGTTTGGCTTTTATTTGGAAAAAATAAATAAATAAATAAAAAGATAAAACAATTTAACTGCAAAAAAAAAAGCAAATCAGTCTTGGAGTTTTAGTATGCTTCGCCATACTATGGCATGCAATTGTTAGTGTGTGTGTTTGTGGGCTTTTCCACTGAAAGCACTCCAGTTCCCATCTCCTGGGAAACCAATCTTTTATTCTGGCTGCCAGGCCTTTAGGGCGCTGCTTTCCATACTGCACACCCTCCCATCACCATGTTTACCACGATCACTTCATCTTTCATCTCCACACAATCATCCCCTTCTACTCTTCTTCCTCCATCAGTGGACTCATCTCTTTCTGTGGCCATCTTTATTCCTCTGCCTCTCTTTCTTTTTAAGTTCTCTTTCTCTTTTTCACCCCTTCTTTTCCCCTCGACTGGAGTCTGACCTGGGGCCAGATGATTTCTGTTCAATGCTGAAGCAATAGGCTTATGGTATGCCTTAGAGTAAAGCCAGATACCACACATATTTTCTTATTATCGTCTTTAATGATTATATATTTCACAAATTGCTCTGAATTTGAGCTTGGCCCACACATGTATTGTATGTTTTTTTTACTTAAAAAGTAACTTGACCAACAGGAACAGGAACCTAATGTATAAGTCCTATAAGTGGGATGTCTGCCCAACCTCTCTCCACCTCTTTGGACCCATTTTAGCCTCATCTGGTCGTGGTACAAATTTCAGGCTCTGGATCTTTTCTCTCCTCATTATTCTGTTCACTGTTCTCTTTCCTCCCCTGTCGCTCCCCTCCTCTCTCCTTCCTCTCTCTATTCTCCTCCATCTCTTTGAGTTGATTCTGTGTGACTGGGAGGCCATTGTGTCCTGCCATCAAACACATTGCATACAGCCATCCATGCAGAATACACACATGCACACAGAGGGATGTTTGTAGAGGAATCTCTCAGTTTGTTGATCCCCTTAGACTTGCTCAAGCTGCTTTTTTTTTCCAATAATCATCTGAAAGTATCACATGTTAGACCAATAACTGGTAAAACCCATGTGGCAAAACTACACCTTTCATGTACAGTATACTTTCAAATATTCTACATATTCATAAAAACACAGAAATCTAGCAAAAATCCATAAATTTACTTCATCTTTGCAAGTAAAATTTCTCTCATTCGATCAAGGCTCTTTGAACAAGCAGATAATATTACAAATTGTCTTAAAATCCCAAATCACAAGAGTCAGCTTTATTACTGTAATTATAAAATGTGTAAACCTTTTAAAAATGAAACATCAGGAGTCTATGAAAATGTCTCAACCGCATAAACTGAGTGCGACTTGTATAGCAACTAACACGACCTTAAATTACCATAGCCAGAAGTTATCATTATCTTTTGTACTAGAGGGGCCAGGGACAAGAAATACAGAAGTACCACCTACCTCATTGTGCAACATACAGTAGAAATGCCTGAAATTAGGTTAATTAGATCCATGTTTTTTAACCTAAAGCCCTGTAGGATCATTAAAATTCACAGTGCTTTATATATTTCTAAACGTAGGGCTGCAACCAGCAATTATTTTCACCATCGATTAATCATTTGATTTATAAAATGTCAGAAAATAGTGAAAAATATCGGTAAGAGTTTCTAAATGCTTGTTTTGTCCAATCAACACTTCAAAACCTAAAAATATTCAGTTTAGTTTTACATACGACAAAGAAAAGCAGCAAATCTTCACTCTGGAAAAGCTGGAACAAGGGAATGTTTGGAATATCTGCATGAAAAATGACTTAACAATTAATCGATAATCAAAATGTTGTTATTAGTTAGTCATTTTCTGTCAGTTGATTAATTGACCAAGCGTTTCAGCTCCAGACAGGCGTATCCATTAAAGCATGTCTAACCTGTCCACTAAAAACAGAAGTTACATTTGATTCCTTGTCATCAATCCGTAGTGGGGAAGTTTCAAAACAGTGTAAATATTGATCATTTAAAACCAGCTCTCTTCCTCCGTAAAGCTGGTAAGATAAGTGGGTTAGTTGGTAAGTAAGTACTGAGGTACTTTAACCTTCATTTAACTAGGAAGTTTTTTTTTTCAAGTGAGACCTAGAAGACTTTAAGAAACTTCTACTCTCCATCAGTCCTTGCAGAACTCTGAGAATCTGTCATATTCCCACAGATACTGTAATAGATTTGTAAATAATAGATCCTCTGCTTAATATTTCATAGACTGAGTTGACACTAAAAGCTTGGAGGAAGTTTTCTGTCTCCCGAGACAAAAAGACAGAATATGTGTCAGAAACTGTAACTCGACAGAAAATACAAGATGAGCAGACTGGTGTAATTATGGATGATTGTCCCCTTGTGTTCTGGCAAGGTTTTTTAATGAGTGAAATCTTTTTCTTAGAGGATATACAGTATCTACATGTATATAACTATTACAAAAAAGGCTGTGAAACACATTCACTGCCACAAGCCACGTACTATATGAGACTTGGTACTTGCTGACTAAAGCACCACAACACCACTCAGGATGTTGTTTACCCTTTTGTCTTCATTCTTGTTGGCAGTGGCTTTAGATTTGTTGTGGAAGGACTGTGAAAAGGGTGTTTAGAGAGGCCAGATTTTTGAAAGCTCCTTTTGTTTTCTTTTGACATTGTTATATTAAACTAATTAAATACTGAATAGAAAGTATTTCTCCTGTATGGTAGGGTTTTGGTTAACTTCTGAAACAACATTTAGATTAATATAACCAAAAAACTTCACTTAAGGTCCACTTACTGTCTTTTTCAGAGGCTTTTAACCTTGAATTACTTAAAAATGTTTTTACTGAATTACTGTTTTCAAGGTCAAGAACAGTAAAACATTTCCCTTACCCAACCAATACCTGTTTTTAAAGGCTCAGTCTTCCTGTATTTGTTGACGCTCTGTGAAGTCAAGAGTGGGAAGGAAGGAGCATGCGACAGTTCGCATTCGGCAAAATATCATTTACTTTGCAGTGAAATGCATTTGTGCACAGAAACATTGCACGGTCTAGTGGAATGAGTGTTCAGAGCTGAAAAAGTGAGTGGTTTCCAGTTGGGCTGCCACTCAAACATGCCAAATGAGTCATGCAGCTGCATTTTCTTGTTTTTTCCCCACAAGAAACTGCCTTCAACAGTGTCTATATTATGATCTCCACCTTTGTAATGTAATATTGATGTTGCCTTTTTTGTTCCTCTGGTAGGACTATGGCTGCCAACATGGGGTCGATGCGTATCCTCATCAAGGGAGGGAAGGTGGTCAATGATGACGTCACCCAGGAAGCAGATGTCTACATTGAGAACGGCATCATTCAGCAGGTAGACCACATTTACATACACATATTGTACAAATGCACTTTCCCTTTTTAGGTCCACGCGTTCTCACAAACTACCATGCTCATTAAACTGTACGCTACATCCTTTCTTTCTCTTTCTGTGACGCACACTTTCACTGTCCTGTGTGTCTGTTAGCATGACTCATTTCACAATAATACAGTATGAGGAGAATGAACCACTCAGTGAACTCAGTGGCCCTACATCATGATAGTGAGCACTATAATTAGCTCACAGAGTGTTGTCATGGAAATAATTATCAGTCTATAAGAAGAGGATGTACTGTATTTGATACAGCTGTACTCCTACGAAAACACTCACATGAGCTGTCTCATACACTTTTTCAATGCTTATTTCCATCACAACAGTATTGTTGAGAGAATCATGTCAGTGGATGCCATCCTTTTAAAAATGAGGGTCCTTAAATTACCATTAAATGAGTTTTAAATGATACTGAAACAATAATTGAATAGAATGTTCTGTAACAACCGTCATGCTGCTAAAAAGAACCATTTAAGGATGCATAAAATACTAGCAGTGTTGGAAGAACTAATAACTATACTCATGCAAATAAAGGTTGTTTATTCTGATTTTTGCCAGTATTACTGTACATTTTTCAAGGCATTATGTAGGTGATAACACAAAACAAGGTGTCCAAATATAAAAGAATAATGGCTGCAGCAGCTCCATGAGGCTCCCACTCAATTGAACACTCAGTGAACATTTACTTTTAAAACATGTAGGAGAAGCAGTAAAAATCAATTTAGAAAGGTGATGAATTGGGGTGGTCACCTGATACAGAGTCTACATTTTAGCAGCTCTATGAGGTTGTACTCAGACACAGCTGTGCTTTAAGCTAAAAGCTAGCTAACATGCTCACAGTGACAATGCTAACATGCTGATGTTTAGCAGGTATAATGTTCACCATGTTCACCTTCTTAGTGTAGCATTTGCTCATTAGCACCAAACACAATGTACAGCTGAGGCTGATGGGAATGTCATTAGTTTTGTATGTATATTTTGACCTGATGGTGGCACCAGATGAAAGTTAAGGGATCGCCAAAGTTATTATAATTCATCCTGATGGGGAGATTAATGTGTGTACCAGACCTTATGGCAGTTCATCCAATTGTTGTTGAGACATTTCACTCTAAAGTTGCATGATGTCTATGTCAGTATCAAAAGACGTTTCACTCACAGCCAAAAGTCAGCTCTGTGGTAGTGTTAGAGGAGAAGTCAGGGGATCACCAAAGTAATAAGGATTCATCCTCTGGGCGCCATTAATGTCTGTAGCAAATTTCATAACAAACCATCCGACAGTTGTTGAGATATTTCAGTCCTGACAAAACCTACAAATCAGAATGAAGCACTCACTGTGGTCATGGTATAATGTGCCATGTAAAATCTTTGATTGGCGCTCTTTAATATGGCCTCTCAGTCTCTGTTCATAATTTAATGAACTATATTAGAAGTGCATTGACCCAAACACCAATGTCCTTTATAGCCCTTCATGGTCGTTATATATTCTATGGTTCAGATGTATGTTATGGGGTCAAACACATATTAATAAAGTTGTGTGCTTGTGTTCTCCGTGGCAGGTTGGAAAAGAACTGATGATACCAGG
>NTHP01000210.1:41296-57320 GCA_003416845.1 Oplegnathus fasciatus
GGGGCTAAGGTGATCGACGCCTCTGGAAAGCTGGTGTTGCCGGGCGGAATTGACACCAGCGTGCATCTGCAGCAGACTTTCATGAACGCCTCCATTCAGGATGACTTCTACAGTGGGACCAAGGTACACACACACACACACACACACACACACACACACACACACGCACACTGGACTGTGTTATGACTAGGCTCGTGAGCATGCCTGTGATTAAACACATTTAGAAACCAGAGACAGCTGTCATAGACATGCTTTCTCTCTGTCTTGTCTATATGCTGAATCTTCACCCTGCTTTCAGCTTCCTACGTTCATCAAGACTAATGACCACATATGTTCTCACACTGCAAACCCAAACAGCTGTCACAAGTTTCTGATTGAAAACAAAGACTTCTCTTTTTACACAGCTGTTCGGTCTTCGTTCGTACGGGGTTTATTAGTTCATTTCCTCTGGATGCTCTGCATGTTTTCCACTCATCCCCTGAGACTCAGAGCAGAGAGGATGATTTAATAATCAGGAGAATTAAAAATTCAGAAGAGGGAATGTAATTGTTGCCTGTAGCAGTATGTGTCGGAGGATGTTTTTGGCTGTTTTTTGTTGTTGTTGCCCAACATATTTTTATCACTGGGGGCAGGTTTAAGTCATGGGGGTCAGCTGGGTGTACAAAGGCGTGGCAGTTGCTATTCATAATGTGAGCTGGGAGAAAAGATCAAACAAACTGACAGTAATCCATTTTGTAGCCTTGTCTAAAAAAGTCAATTAACAGTGTTAAAATTGTGCATTGTGCAAAAGTGTGCATTTAGGACCAATGTTCCTTCTTATGATTATGATTTGCTTGCACATTTACAAAATCATCACTGCTCCACTTGGTCCCCAGAAGATGAGTTTATTTTAATTGGAGGGGATAAAGAGTGTCTGAAGAGTGCTTGGACGTCCATTTTGTAATGCCAAGATAAGATGTTTGAAGTGCTGGGAAAATTATTCTATCATTGTAATCCTATCATGAGATTTGTATGAGCAAAATGAGGCAATTATTTTCCACATATTTAACCCCCCAGCCTGTGTTGATGGTGGTATTATACAAGATCTGTTTAATAATCATATCTTATCTTGTTTCTTGCATGAAGATAATGAGATAAAATCATGGAGCTACTTGTTGTAGAGAAAAGAGAAAAGTAACACTCTAATAATATTTAGTTTTCTATAGAAAAATCGATTTTTGATATTTCAATAGATGCTGAATCTGACATAAAGTGGACGTATATTTATCTTGTATTTTGGCTGGCTCTTTTTAATTAATGGTAATTAGCTACAGCTAACAAATAATGCCAGTGGCAGTTCATTGTAACCATCCCTTATTCAGCTTGTTGAGACACTGTTGGTATTTTTATGTATTTGTTAGTTTATTTAACAGGGACAATACAGATAAACATTGTTATATATGTACAGTATATGTCTGTATTATGCACTGTATAAGTGTATTTGTATACGTGTACAGTATGCAGGCGTATATATATATATGACAAGTGAATCCATTCAAAAGTAATCTAATGTTAATGATGTACAGTAAGAGAAGAATTGCAGCTCTTGTGGTTTGAAAATTGCACTTTTTCAAATTGTGATTTAAATTTTTAAACATTAAATTGTTCAGCCCTACACTCAAGTGTGATTAATCAGCTAGACCATTTAACGAGGACTTTAAATACTGAAACAGAAATCATGATATATATCAAGTTACAAAAAATGCTTTTAGTCATCATGATAGTTATTTGTTCCATCCAGAGTCCTGCATGTTTGCTTGATTTCTGTTCAGTACTATTACCGCCCTCCAAGAAGAGCAATTTAATGTTTGGAGGAGCACTTCTAGTCTCTTCCTCCTCTGAAACACTGCCATGTACGTTTGGAAGATTTTGTAGGAATTGATATGAACTGCGGGGACTTTGCAGTATCTCAGTGAAACAAGGTCTGAGTCTGATGGAACGCCAACTGAAGAGGAATTTAGCGGGGCGGGGGGGGATTGAATCGTCCATATGCCAGCTACCCCAGCAACCCCCAATCACCAACCCATACCCACTGACCTCGCTACCATGGCAACTAACCCCAGCTCTTAGTGTGGAAATCAGAGGGAGCAAATGTGTGTCTGTGTGCACGCATGACCGTGGTAGTATTGTGTGGTCTCTATGGTGACTGTGTTACTGCGGCAACGGCTCATGTGCAATTGTGATGCACCCCAAAACTATTTCGCTCCGCATCCTCCCTCTCTCCCTCCCTCCCTCCCATCGTTTTGTAACAGTCTGCTCCCTCTCATGCTTTCCTCCCTTCCTCCCTCCTCTCTCTTCCCTCCCCCGCTGTTTCCTCCTGTCACCCCCCTCTGTCTCACCCACTACTCCCCTCCGGTACAGACACACTCTGACCTGCAGCAGGAGGTCGATTTATATAACAGCGTCAACTGGTAGAAATTTGAAAGAAAGAACATGTAGTGTACATACAGATCTGTTTATACATATTTGTGCTTCTTGTATTGAGGCTTTGTGTCCCAATATTGAGCTGTACTGTATTTACACTTGTATATACACACTAGGAAAGAAGAGTAGATGTTTTATTCAATATAAGGATATAATAAATGATTTGCTGCATGCTGAAAGACAGTCATCGAAATGCTTATTAAACATCTAGAAACATTTACTTTACAGAGACTTTACAGTTATTTCACGAATCTCCTACTGGACAGGAAGATGAGAGGTTTAGTTGAGTTGCCATAGGAATTGTGAAAGGTTTTCATTTTTTGGGCTTCAGTAATCAAGCTATAATGAGCAGTGTTTGATGTATTTTTAGGTTATTATGATTTTGTTCCTACTAGGATGTAACTAAAGAAGAATAAACTCAGCGAACCTGAACAAATTGCTGGTTTTCGGCTTTGTTGACTATAGCAAGACAGCTTGTAAGACAACTAATGTTTGTGCAAACGTATGAGATCTTGCCACTGCTAACAGCAGCTTCTCCCAGATGTTCTCATTTCACTTTTATTTTGTTGTAATTGCATTTCAGTTAGAAACCCAGTTGAAAAAACATAATTTAAACCACTTAAACTCCAAAATAAAACCTGAAACCTCCAGAATACAGTATACGGCACTTACACTGTACTTAAGTTTGACCCACTCTCACTGTTAGCCACAGTCAGTCTTTACAGTGTAATACTGATCAATCATATCCATCAAATTGGAATTTTAGATTGACTGCACTGCATCAGATCAGATTTTTATGTTCATACATTAATATTCAGCTCAAATATTGTCAGACCAGCTCTGTATCTCTCCGAGCAGCCACTGCAGAGATCATTTTAATGTCTCTCCAGGCAGGAGAGGCAGAGGGAGATGAGGAGGAGGAGGAGGAGGAGGAAGGGATGAAAGAAGGAGAGGTGTTCAGCTGTAATGTGAAGTGTGAGAGGTGCTGATAGAGGCTGATCAGAGAGCTGCAGCGGTAATCTGTCTGACACTGATAGCCTCTCCTAGAGTCCAACATGCAGAGATCCTGTCATCCTCTCAGATCAGTCATGTCTCACTCACACTCAGTCTCTCCCCCTCTGTCCCCCTCTCTCCCCCTCTGTCATACATACAGTAAATGTAGTTTTTTGTACTCACTTGATCTAATTTCTGTGTGCTTATTGGTTCTTTTTGGGTACCATATAATTATTGAACTATGAAATTATTTATTTTCACTGCATTCTGGAAACTAAAGCTGCCAGTAATGATTATTTCCCTTCACGATTAATCTGCTGTCGATTAATCTCAGTGTCAAGAAGTGGTGAGAAATGTCCATTTGTTTGGTATTTTTTCTTGACAATTAGTTGTAAAAAAGAAGATAGAATAGTTTTTTGTCCAAGCAGTGATTTGAGTGTGTTGTCCACACCAACACCCACCGACAGATGCACATTTTCACTCTCTCTCCTCCATCTCTCTCCCTCATCTCCCCCTCTCTGTCGGTCTGTTTCACTTTCTTTTCAGGGGATTATCTTCACAGTAGGGGTTTGGGGTCTTTAATAGAGTGGGGGATTCATGTTAAAACATTGTTTGGGGTTTATGTGTCACCATCCACTTTAGCCGTGCTGTCACTGACCAGTAATATGTTTAAAAAACCAAAGGGGGGAGTTGAGTCTGCCAGGTTTACTGTGGCGTGACAAGAGAGCTATTAGATTAAAACCCTGTAGATGATATGATGGTGTGGAGTAATTTAACAGGATAAACACACTGCTCTTAGAATCAGCTACACCATATTTTGTTTGTGTAACACGGTGACACCAAAGTGTGTTTTGTTACAACAATAAATCTGTGTTTTTGTCAGCTTTATGATAAATGCAAAATAATGCCACATGCTCACTTCACTGTCACTGCAGCTGCAAAATAACATGTGAAAATCATTTAACAACGATATAATGGCTGATGACATTCTTCACAACACACATGTGATGTTTATATTAAAAAACTGAGTTGTTTTTTTTTACAAGAGAAATGTCTAAAAACTGCATGATAGATGCTTTTTTCAGATGTTTCACACCAGGCCTGGTCAATCTGGTTTCTACCCTATGTCGGATGAGGGTTTCATCAGCAGCACCACTTACAAACAGTTTCTTCAGAACAATACAGACTGATTATGTGTTACGAACGATAACTGCCTGATGATTTGGTACTTCTTAGATCTCTTTAGCAGATTTGTAATTCAGAACAGTCTAAAATTGGATGTTCATTTGGTGACTGTAGTTACAGATGCAGCCTGGAAACAGGCAGGATGAAACACATTTCATCCTGCAGACAGTTTCTTTATTCCTGCTTGACAGAGAAAAGTCTGCTACTGGCCTCTACAGCCCTCACACTGATGAAAATGCACAATTATAATGTTCAGTATACTGCAGTATACGTACGCTACATGCACATGGCTTGATGAGGAAGCTATAACCACAACTGTTTCTCCCTTCAGCTCTTTCTCTTGCCCTGTTTCTTTCTCCTTTTTCTGCTCACACAGTCCCTCTTTTTTGAGAAGTGCACTGGCAGTAAATTTTAATTAAGGCCATGCAGACAGACAGTATAAATCCCACAATCTCCAGCTGTGTCCTCTGATCTCTGACAAACACACACAAACACACACTTAACACACACACACTGACAGTGATCAATGACACTACACTCTTCATGCGCACGCATATACAGAGACCTTCGATGCTGATGCTGCAGATGATTTGGACTGGCTACCATGGTAACAAGACACCTGATAGCTCGTGGAGCTGTCACTCAAAAACAGATTGACCCCACCCCTGTCTGGAGTGTGGAGGAATGCCTCCACACTGACACATAAATCAGGGTCGTGTTGAAGTTTAGTAACATTTTATTCAGGCTACATGGTAGAAACGATAGAAGATGAATGTTATTTTGTTAGTGAACGCCTGTTTTGGTTTTTATTTTGATTTTACTGAACTGAAAATGAATTGAAGACAGACTGCGTGGTGCAGGGACAGGGCATGTTTTTATCTCTTTCTGTTCATTTCCTGTTTCATAAATGATTATTGCCTGTTTTCCCATCACTCCTCAGTGCAATATCCCTGCTAGACTCTGTTAGAGGATATTGAGTGGGTGACTGGAGGAGGAGGAGGAGGAGGAGGGTGGGGACATGCGACAGGCATGGCTGAGCAGTATCTGTTGTCATGGCTACATAAAAGTGCATTTACCATTCAGCCGACTGAGATGAAGTCACAGCAGACCACTCCCTTCACTTTATCAGTCTTCCAGCCTGTCGTCCTCTTCCTCCATCTTTCCTCTCATTCTTCTCTGTGTCTTCTCTTCTCTAACTTTCTCCCTTTCTTCATCAGTCACATCCTCCTCTTCTTCTCCTTTTCATATTTCCCATTTTTCTTCTTTTATTTGCTGCTGCCGTGGAGTTGTTCTGAAAAACAGCCATCAGACAGAGTTTTCTTAGAAGTAGAGCTTAGAGGTTCTTACAAAGGCTCTTCTTAAGTGCTCTTTCCTAATATTTTCCTAAAATAAGCCTAATCTCTAATTTTGTAAGGTTTTTGTAAACCCGAAACCTATGGTGGTTAACATTAACTGAATGCAGTGAAATGGAGTTTTTTGTGTCAGTCTTTTGATATTGAAATTATAATAAGAGAACAAAGTTATTTCATCATTATCAGTTGTTTTGAAAAGAAGAGGAGGGACAAAGAACAAGAGTCACATATCTTTTGCTAGAAAGACTTTAGGTGTATGCTGATAAATGTAACTTTAATTGAGGAAAATATGTTTGCTAATGAATGATATTCCAATTTTCTGGATTTTTTTCTTAGAAAAAGGAAGATTTTTATACTCAACAGAACAGTAAAAAAGGATATTCATCTGAGTGTAAGCTGTTGGTTAGGTTTTATTTATGTGTTATGCCAAACATTTGGCCCATTCCACATTACAAGGCTATACATCAAACATTAACATAGGTATAACAAGACATCCTCCGATAACACATATACAAACATTTCAAATCATTTATACACAGAATAGCAGAAGAAAGAAAAGAAATTCTACAAGCTTAAAGTTTTTCCTCATCTCTGGTAACTAACTAACTAACTTCAATGTTTTGTATGTGAATAGCCAAGTCAGTCTTTGTGCATCCTCCATGTTTAAAAAAATCAGTTTATGCAACTAGTAAGAAGTATATATGATGATGAGAAAACAGTTCATGAAGAAGGACTGTTGCTCTTTGTCACCAGGACAGTCAGTGTCTATGAGCCTCACAGTGGAATCATTGTTCTCGTCTCTAATCAATCTCTCTTTTTTCTTCCTCTGCCTCCCATTTTGTCTCTCCGTCCTTCCTTCCTTCCTTCCTTCCTCCCTAACTCACCTCTCCCTCCCCCCCACACCTCACCCAGGCGGCTCTGATGGGTGGTACCACCATGGTGATGGGTCTGGTCCTGCCTGAACAACACTGCTCCCTGCTGGACGCCTACGAGAAGTGCCGAGCTCTGGCTGACGCCAAGGCGTGCTGCGACTACGCTCTGCATGTCGGGGTGACCTGGTGGGGACCTAAGGTAAGACCCAAAGAGGGGTCAACATGTGGGCTGTACCATGATCAGTGAACACTTTTATCTTTTATAAACAGATATCATTTTCCCCTGTTTTGTTCCTCAAGTTTTTATCCTCGCTGAATGAATAATAAATCAGCCAAACCATTTTTGTTTATGGGTGAAATGTGTAATGACCTAGATTAAACCTCACATGAACTAGGTTAACACACATGCTCAGTGGGCACATTAGGCAGATTCCATGAGTCAACGTGTCTCATTCAGCCTTTGGCTTTAATATCTGTGCGAGCTCATCTGCTGACTTTGTGCATGTGCCACATCTTATTATACAGTCAAATGTTTTATGTCTAAAATCTAGCTGTAATACCATGATATAATGGCAACTAGGGCTGCAACTAAGTATCATGGGCATTGTCAAGTAATCTGGCAGTTATTCTTGATTAATTGATCAATCATTTGGTCTATTAAACGTCAGAAAATACTTTTAAATGCCCATTGCAAATTTCCAGAGCCCAAAATGATGTTTTCAAATGTCTCGTTTTGTCCGACCAACAGTCCAAAACCCAAAGTTTACAATGATTCAATGATCAATTAATCATTTCAGCTCTAATGACATCATGTTGCTGTTTCCTAAGTATTTTATGATTGCCATTTTCTCCTCAAAACCGTCATTATTATTATTTTATTGTTAAGCATTATTATATTAAAAGCCTGTATTGTTGATCTTTTATAATACCCTGACAGAGTTTATAATAGCTCACACTTATAGATTAACTCTTAAATTAACTGTGTACCTTAAAACATTAATGAAAATAAATTAATTGATTACTGACTCTTCAGAAAACACATATTACTTTAGTATTGTTACGGCAGCCATGGAAGTATATGGAACCTGCATTGTTATTTTCAGATTACATAGATAAATATTATATCCTTCGGATTTTGATTACAAGAAATTTCATGACAGTATGGTTCATGTGTGCTGCATCAAGTGGGCTCCAAGGTATAATGGCCTTTTAAATGAAGGAAGATACTGAATATACAGCACTACAGTACAGTACTTTCATATGGAGGGAGTGTTAAAGTATTCTCTTTCATTATACTTCATCAAGACTATACCTGCTATTTTATAATGGCTTTTAAAACCCTTTTACTGCAGTATAGTTAGAATATTTTACGTGGCAAAAACCATGTAGTTTCTGTTTACTGCATTTAAGATAATCAAATAGATTTTTCTGTGTGGTGAATGTCCCTGTGGGACTTTGATATTCACCAAATGTGAATGCAGTGTGATCTCATTCTGGCTTCTCTCCAAGTTCATTTCATGCCCCATATAACAAACACACACACACACACGTACACACACACACACGAGCAATTGGCTGCCAGAACCAATTCAGATTCTTGACCTCTGACCTTTGTCCTGTGATCCAGGTGCGTAACGAGATGGAGACCCTGGTGAGGGAGCATGGAGTGAACTCCTTCCAGATGTTCATGGCCTACAAAGACATGATGATGCTGAGGGACTCTGAGCTCTACCAGACTCTGCAGACCTGTAAGGACATTGGGGCCATCGCACGCGTCCACGCTGAGAACGGAGAGCTGGTGGCCGAGGTGCTCACCCACACACACACATTCACTTCCTCCATGTTTTCCCTTTAATAACGGGATTGTGATACTTGCTCTTACAAATTTCTGTCTGTCATGAAAGTTAATTAATCTCTGTATATTTTTATGTTATTATAAAAGTGTGCCTGACATTGGCTATTTTGGCTGCTTAAGTAGAAACATTTTAGAGGCTGTAATCATCTGTATGTGTGATTTTAAATATTGAAGAAACCAAAATGTTGAAGTGTATGTGTGTGTGTTGCTAGAGTGCCAAAGAGGCTCTGGATTTGGGCATCAGTGGACCAGAGGGTATTGAGATCAGTCGACCAGAGGAGGTAAATTTACATCAGAGGGTATTTCTTATCACTCAGTTAGTTTTCATTTAGATAATTAGCCCTGCTAAAGTCATATGAATCAAAAGCATTTGAAACATTGAATTTTGTGCTTGTTTTAGTGCTTCTTTTATCTGTTTTTTTTTCCCTTTTTGTCATTATCCTTAAATGGTAGATCATAACACATAAATTTAAGGGTATTAAGTTTATTGTTTTCATCACAATTAAAATTAGAAAGGAAAATTAGAAGTGTGATTTTGACAAACCTTGTAGGAATGATGAGTTTTGGTGCTCAATTTAAAAACACTGAGTGGCTGGATGGAGATGCTATAATTAAAGGTAAAAAAAAAAGAAGCTAATTTTGAAAGGACTCAACCATATTGAATTAATTCGAAAGGTGATACAACAAGATCCAACTTTCCTCACTAATTGGTCTGCAGTGAAATGTATAATTCCCATAATTAGCTGACAATGACCAAACACATATTGTAGATTCTTTGGATAGAAGTTCATGATAAAGACCTATGTACATGTATTAGGTTCTATTGAGTACTTATTAAACTTCTCATCTGTCTCTGTCTCGTTGTCTACAGCTGGAGTCTGAGGCCACTCACAGAGCTGTCACCATCGCCAACAGGGTAAACAGACACAAAAACAGATTTTAATATCCTGTCTGCGTGCAGGTGTCTGTATGTTATTGATAAATTAATGAATGCACTTGTGACTGCAGGCTCGCTGCCCGATTTACCTGGTAAATGTGTCCAGTATGTCTGCTGGAGACATGGTTGCTGCTGCTAAGATGCAAGGTGAGCTGCAATAAAAGAAACACTAACATAAAGATTATGACAGTGGGGGTGATATAAAGTAAGTGAAGAGGATCTTCTTGTAACAAACCACTCTTCTCCTCCTGCAGGTAAGGTGGTCCATGCAGAGACCACAGTAGCTCATGCGGTGCTGACTGGGATGCAGTATTACCACCAGGACTGGGCTCATGCTGCCGCCCACGTCATCGTCCCCCCTCTCCGCCTCGACCCCAACACACCCAGCTACCTCATGGGCCTGCTGGGCAAGTATGTGCTCAGTACATACATAAATATACTGTACTTGTAAAGAAAAAGTGCCCCTAAAATACTGTACTGACATCAAAGATTTTTTTTAAAAATTTGATCATTTAGATTTGTATTAAACTAAACACACACATCCTGTTTCCAGTGACACTCTGAGTGTTGTGGCATCAGAGCACCGTCCATTTAGCGTCAAGCAGAGAGCTTTGGGAAAGGAGGACTTCACAAAGATCCCCCATGGAGTGGCTGGAGTCCAGGACAGGATGAGTGTCATCTGGGAGAGGGGAGTGGTACGTTCACACATACAGTACACAAACACACACAAACCTGCCAGCAAGTTTGTGTGTGTTATTTATCAAGATATCAAGGTTGATTTATTGTCATTTTACAACACAGGGTTGCACAGTGAATGAAAGTTGTTGCCCTTTGACACTACACATGCATGGAACATATATATAAATATTTAAATTAGAATAGAATAGAATAAAACAATATATACATATACTCATATACATATATACCAATTATACCTGTTTAGCACATATTTTAGTGACAGTAACAGGAAGCCACTATGTCCATCGTTTTAGTTTTTGTTGCAGAGCAGCAGGTTCAACTGCAACTACTTTCACAATATGATAGTGAGGAAAAATTCATATTAAAACAACTTTGGAAACTGTTTCGAACTGATATCAGAAAGATGTGTAGATTGTGATTTTATAATGTAATAGTAATATCTGAATCCCCTCAGGGTCAATTTGTGTTTGTATTTATTTGCACTGCTTTATATTTATTAACTTACTCTAATAATAACCCTAAGGAATAAAGTGAGCATTGCCTAAAACAAGCAGCCAAAGCAAGCCTCACAAAATTATGCTGCAAAGTATCTTCTGACATTAACTAAAAATCACAAATTAATGATATACTTTCTAACAGCTACAAATGTCGTAGTTGTACTTTTCCTTACATTTTTTTAATGCATTAATACGTGCAGGTTACAGGAAAAATGGATGAGAATCGTTTTGTGGCAGTGACGAGCTCTAATGCTGCAAAGATCTATAACCTGTACCCACGCAAGGGTCGTATCATCCCCGGGGCTGACGCTGACGTGGTGGTCTGGGACCCAGATGCAACGAGGTACGCAGTAATACTTACAACATCAAGAAGTGGCTCACAAACAGAGTACTCGTTATTATTTCGTTATTCAGTGCAGAACACAGTGGTATTAAATGGCTCTTCTGTCTGTGCAGGACGATCTCTGTGACCACTCAGGTGCAGGGCGGAGACTTCAACCTGTACGAGGGGGTGCGCTGCCACGGCGTTCCCCTGGTCACCATCAGCCGAGGACGTTTGGTGTGTGAGAACGGTGTGTTCATGTGTGCAGAGGGCTCCGGAAAGTTCTACCCACAACGCACTTTCCCTGACTACCTCTACAAGAAGATGGTGCAGAGAGAAAAGGTGCGTTCACTTTCATTCATTCACATCTGTGTTTCAACTGAATCAAAATACGTTACCAAAAGTTTCAGTACACCAGAGCTCATGCTGTGCTGTGTCAGCTGACAGCGAATCTTGTGCAAACACACCCATCATACTGTGTCTAACTGCACTGATTTGACAGTCTATATAAAGGATTTAATGCTCATCCTCTCTCTGTATGCTGACACTGTTTTTCTGCTGCTGCTGTCTGCAAAAACCTCCATCCAGCCTCTGCAGGGTTTGGTTCTGCCCTGTTTTAGGTACACTGGGTGGTTTATACAGCCAACTAATGGGAATTACTTTTCCGTGCTTTCTGCATTTCATTTATGTGCCGAGTATCAAGTCAGGTCACGCCATTTATGTATCCCAGAATTACAGATTTGTCTCATCCCGTCATTTTATGCTTAGGGTTTGTTATTTGTAAAGAATTCATCACTGTTTATAATAGTGAAATTCAAATTTTAAAAGTACACGTTGTAGTTTTTCTTATTTTTACTTAAGATTTTCTGAGCTGTGCTTACTCTAAGATGGACATGTTTAATGTAAACCTATCAGGTATTTCGCAACAGCAATGCAACAACATTTGGGTGCAGTTTGAGACAGAATATCTGGGTCAGATTGAACTGGTCTGTTCCTTTAAAAAAAAAAAGTTCTATTTTTATTCAGAATCTGTAAAAAGCCGAGAACTATTAGCTTTCGTCAACTCTTGAGGATGCTCCTTAAAATTAGAATCATAACTGTCAGGTCAAATAAATGTATTGTCATCTCCAATGGCAACATATGATGACAGTGTTATTGACAGGACTATTATTATTGGCTCTATTACTTAATACTCCCTCCAGCCAAGAACACTACATGATAAAGTTTGTGCTCTTGGCCCTTCATCAAGAGGAACTTCAAGACAGCTCCCAAAAGTTAGTCCAAGTAAAGATCCAATTTTAGATGAACTTTTGATGAGAACTAGCGTGACTCTTCCTCTAAAAATGGTTAAAAATCCAGAGTCCAAGCTTGTATTTGTGTGTTCTGTATTTATTCTTTGCCTTTCACCTCTTCCCTTTCTGTTTCAGACTCAGGCTTGTAAAGGGGTTGCCAGGGATCCCTACTCTGGTGATGTGGCCAAGGTGGCAAACACTATGAAGAAGGAGCTCGGTTTGGGACCCATAGACGGAGAAGAGACGGCCAACAAAGCCTGTCCACGGGGGCACCAGGGAGTCCGAGACCTCCATGAGTCCTCCTTCAGCCTCTCAGGTAGGCTGGAATAAAACTAACAACATTGCGGTTGTTTAGTAAAAACCCTCGTAACTGTAGTGTTTAGTGTTTTTTATGTGGTCAAACTTAAAGAAGAATTTGTGTTTTTCTCTCAGGGTCTCAGGTTGATGACCACATCCCGAAAAGGTCCTCGGCTCGGATCCTGGCCCCTCCCGGCGGTCGCTCCAGTGGTATCTGGTAAACGCTGGTGCAGGAGCTTCACCCGTCCGACCCTCCTTGTTTTGTATAATTCTGAGCAACCAGGAAAACTGCACTGATTTTCAATCACAGGATTAAAGTTAAGAGGGGAAAAATAAATTCAAGCATGTGTCTGTGATTGGTGAAGACCTAACTGATGATCAGTGATCTGCCAAAGTGACTTTTACAAATCTAATTTGTGTCTTAATTGGAGTGACTGACCTGATTAATTACATGAGAGTGAAGGGCTATCTATGAATTTAAAATGTTTTGCCAAATTCAAGCTGATCATACTAACATTGATAAAAGCTCATTATCACCCTGCTCGTATCCCGTGAAGAAACACAAACTAAACAAACTGTGAAAGATAAAAACCAGTACAGTTTTTGATGGTTTCAACTGAAGTGATGTCGACTGAATTATTTAAAAATAGTAGAACTGGATTCAGTGAATTATCTATTATACCCCTGTCACACACACACACACACACATACAGTACACTGTAGACACCATAGCTTTAGACTCATGAAGATGTGCGTGGATTCTGTTTGTGATTAAACACCCACTGTGCTCGGTCTCCTGCTGCACCGTGGGTTCCTCTAACAATATTTTTATTTCCAATGGATGAACTGTGCTGTGTGGTGGTGAAATCCAACTGCTTCGAACACCATGTGATCTTACAGCTACACTCTCTAAACAGAGTCAGACTTGACCTAATCCATACTTATATTTTCACTGCCTCTGACTGAAACAACACTCACATATCCCAGAAATATCCCTGCCTCACCTGCAATGTAGCAGGGTCTATAGACCGAGTTACAGAAGTATACAACTTGTGGGCTGACCTGGGATTATAACCCTGGTCCCAGTTACAGCTAAATGTAAGCATTTCTGTCCTGGAAACCTGGTATTTATAGACCTTGCAATGTGCTCAGTTCAGTTTCTTAAAGGAAGGATGAAGAGAACGTGATTTAAAGAAGTAAAAGCTTTCTATGACTTTGCTACTGATGATACAGAACATAAGAATAATGTTTGATGTAATTTACATCAATAAAGTTGAAAGCAGTGCCTTCCCGTTCACCAGAGAGATCACTGAGAGCCTTGTGAGTGAAAACAAGAGCTGTTGGACTGCTGAACACACCAGGGGCCTCATTTATCAAAATGTGCGTAAAACAAGCTCTAAATCTGTGCGTAAGAACTGCCCATAGGCATAAGAAAGATTTAATACAATTGAAATTACTATTATTAATTATTACAACTTTACTGTTTTGGTTCACTCTCACTGGTCTCAGCAAACGCGTTTCCAGCAATAAAGCTCTGACAAACCCATTGAACACTACCCTTCTAGCACCAAACAACAGACAAAATTAGCAACAAGCCAGGGACGAAAATTTAACATTTATCAGCTAAAGAGACAGGATTTTCCCTGAGGAGTTGGTGGAGACCAAACAGAGTTAGAAAGAGAGTGAATATTGGACTTCATTGGACATCAGGTCACCAGAAACAAGACTTCAAGTCGATGCTAATGTTGCTTCGTGTCTGCTGGACGTCTAAACAGGCAACTGTTCCTACACAATTTGGCTAAATGCATTCATGCAGCTTTAATGAAGGATTTCTTGTTGTGTAGCAACTTATAAAGAAAAGTACAAACATCAAGAGGTTGGGAAACAGCTAAATAAGGTTCAGCAAAACCAGAAGGTTTTATTTGGCACTTTCATGAGTGGCTTGTCCATAAAAGACTTTAATTTTAAGAGCAAGAACGTTGTTATATTTAAATGAAACTCACTTGAAAAGATTGGATAACCCTCTGTATAAATTGTCCAATAGTAGGCTAAGTGTATCTAAATTGTTACACACTCACACATCATCAAGCACAAGAAGAATCTAATAAATCAGATTCTCTGCGTGGAAATGAGCATTTGCACAGTTTACATACTAAATTGTCAAGTCAAGTCACTTTATTTATATAGCACATTTAAAAACAACAGGAGTTGACCCAAAGTAGTTTCCAGTCAAGGCATCAAATTGTCTGTACGTACAGATAAGTGAGGCTCCAGATTTTGCATAGAGAGCCCCAAAAGTTATTGAAAGAAATTATATTATGTTGTTGAGTTTCAGTCGCATCTCATGGACCATATTTCGAAAGCGAACTTCCTATTTGTAGGAAAATAAAATGGGATTGTTATTGGAGCAGAGTGTCTCCACAGAGCAGGAAGATTGAGCTGCACAGGCTGAAGAAAACCACTGACCCTCTCACCTCCTGATGATGTCTCATTCCTGCCTAGCAGTATTATATTTATACATGATCACGTCTTCTTGTCTGTGAACTATATATTTAGGATGTTTGTTTTTGTTTTTTTAGTTGAAAGAATAAATGTGCCAATGTGAATCACCCGTGCCACACCCACACCCATGCATGAAGAGCACCACATGGAGACAGAGGAGTGAGATCTCCTGAACACCACAGGTTCACAACAACTGGTGCTGTTTTTTTACAATTACCTACAATGACGTTATTTTATTGTTGGATGGTTTTGTTGTTTTGAAGGCACTGTGACTGGTCAGTGGCTGTGTGTGTTTGTAGATTCTCGTTGTGTTGGACAGTGAACCTGTTGAATCTGTAAGTGGCTGCTTGTTTCTTACCACAAGAGTAACGGCAAAAGAATAAAGTGAGAAAAATAACATCTTGAATTTTCCTGTGTCATCTGATGTTTCTGAAATACCAAGATTTGCAGTCACAGTTGTTTTTTATTTATTTATTTAAAAAATAGTACAATTTAGCAAAAGACTAATTAAGTAATTGATTAATTAACAGATTCAATAGAAAAATCACAATAAGATAATATAAAACTCTTCATACAGAGGGAAAAGTTTGTGCCCGAGATGCTCTGCATACAAGGTAATATAAATGTAAACATACTATAAATATACTGTGTATACATGCATACTAATAATATATATATAATGAAAGAATAAGTACAATAGTATGTCCCAATATAACTTTATTAAAACTGCACAGAGAGGTGTAACTATGTCACAATAT
>NTHP01000210.1:59214-69691 GCA_003416845.1 Oplegnathus fasciatus
AAAAAAAAAAAGCCCAAAACAGGCGACCTTACCTACCACCATGTGTGTGAGAGAGGCCACTTGAACAATATACTGTATATATACAGTATATACTATAAGTATAAATTTATTTTGCATTTCATGAACAACCATTTCAAAAACACTGTAACTTGTAATTTTACATTATTCTTTTTGCTTTTAAAGAAGTAGAACAAAAGCAACTGGGCAACAAAAAAATGAGGAATGAATAGGCTAAATAATAATAAATAAAGATGCATATAACGAACTGGCCAAGCAATTATATCAGTGAAGGCAAAACAAAGATATCTTCTTGGCCTTTTAACCCACTCTCTTTCTCTCACTGTTTATTGCTCTCTGTATTTTTTTCTGTATTTCGCCCACCTAGTTCCTGGCATTGTTAGCAAAGTGACCGTCACCTGTGTGTGCATGGGGGAAGGGAGGGGCGGAGGGAACGGGCTCGTGGACGGATCCTGCAACAGGATGAACAACTATCATGCATTAAGGCATTTTTTCGCTTTATTAGACAGGTATGGTGGAGAGAGACAGGAGACATATAGGGAGCAAGCCCAAATAAGCAACCACACTTTAGAAACAAGCCCAAAAAAATGCAACCTGCGACTACCAATATTTGTAAGCAACTTTACAGATAAACAAGCCCAAAGTCGCTTATAATGAGCGGACTTGGCAACTGTGGTGCAACTATGACATAGCATAACTTTATTAAAACTGTACAGAAAGGTGCAGATTACAAGAATAGAAATATTAATTATGACTGGAAAATGAAAAAAGAACTGTATGAAGGGGTAGAATTTGTTTGCAATTTTCTTTTATTACATATTACATACAAAAATCTTGGATGTCTAAATGTTTATCTTACATATAAAAAAATGCTAACTTAAAAATAAGATTTTAACCACCTTCGCTCCATTTTATTTGATGTAACCAGACTGCACAATAATGCATCAATAATCATAATCACTAATGTCAAATATGTGTTTCTGAAATGGGCCATTCTGCATAATGAATACTTTTACTTTTGTTTAATTTTGATGCTAACACATTTGGACTTTTATGCAGGACTTTTACTTATACACCTAACATCAATATACTTGATATTTATCTTTTATTTCTATGTGAACTTTCAGTCAAACTAAGTGAAAAACTGAATGTGAAGCACTGTGGGTCACTTTAATCACTTGACATGGGCCGCAGTCATGCCGTCGGACCCTTTTCTCCATCATGGCCGCTCACGGGACCAGTTTCACGAAAAATCATGTAAAAACCCTGCAACTGTCGTGCGCATGCGCACTACCAGGCGGCTTAGCAGTCTCGCGCAGCTTGCTGAGGCAACAGTCGGGGTTATAGCAACAGCAAAGCCCATCACCAGACACAACAGGACGGCTGAGAGAGGGACGCTGTCGCACTTCAGTGAGTAATATTAACTCAACTTAACTTAAAATGTGCTCCTGTACGTTTGAAATCAGTTTATTTAACGGCTTGTTTAATTTATATCTCACATAAATACTTGTATCCCGTACGGTGACAGTTATTCTGTCACTGGTAATGTGCGTGTGTATTATCGAAAAGGCCTTCAGAGGGGGGTAACGGCAGGCTAAAGAAAGTCCCGTTTTCAGTTACACTTGGATGTATCCTGAGTTCGCTTATATATCTGCGGTGACATTAAATCATGTGGAAAGTCTTTAAATTCAACAACAGCCAGTCGCCGCCAGCGTTAGCAGTGTGAGTAGTTAGCTAGGAGCTAGCAGCATTACAGTGCAGTCACACAGCGGCAGCAGCGTCTGTCGCACCGGCCGCGGCTGTGTGACTGTCAGAGCACCCGGGAGACCGCCTGGATGTGAAGTTTACTCACAACACGAGCACACAGGAGGGTTCATATGTCTTATAACGTACTTTTATAACGGTTAGACCTCATCATGTTATTATGTCTGCTGACCCTGAGTGTTACAATAGCTGTCGACCTAAAGATATTTACTGATGGTTACATTAATGTCTTTAATTTCATAATATAAACATGTTGGACTCTTTCAGATTCTTTATAATAAGTAGAGTAGGCTCATTTAAAAATAGTGCATAACTTCATATTATATGAAGCGTTCATTTGCAAAAAAATATATTCTCCTAAATCCGTTTTTTTTATTGTGCACTCCAATTAATATGAATCAACCTGGTGTTGTTTATTCATTTTAAGTATGCTGTTTGTCTGTTTTTGCAAATGAACTCTTCACATGTTTCTCCTTTATGCTCATTTTGTAAATCTGAAATAAACTTAGTATTAAGAATATTTTCTAACTACTGCTGCACCAAAAAATACTTTGGTCAGACGTGTTGTTCACCTTTAGTTACTTTAGATTAGAAATTATTTATTTTTTGGAATACATGGTTTTATCTTTATGTGTTCATATTGATAACAGAGCAGTTTATGACTGTTGAAACCTTTTTGTCTGCTTGGAAACTGTCACATTCATGAATGAAGACAAACAATATGCCTAATTTAAAACTTTTTTCAATGAATGTGGAAAACTTCTATTTATCTCTTAACAATCAATCTCTGTTATCGACTATGACATGAAACTGATGCTTTTGTCTGTCATTTACAATCTGCTTTACAATCTGTCAGTACTGTGGTTTCGCAGCAGTGCAGTGCTCATAAGGTTCAAGGTTCAACTTTATTTTTATTATACAGTACAGGAGTGCCCATGCTACACACACACAAAATGTACAAACAAATGTTTAAATTTGAATAGAATAAAAACAATAACACGGGCAATATACAGTACATACATATACATACATAGTATATGAAAATAGCACTAAAGGAAGAAATAAAAAGGAAAACAAAAGTATATTTACAAGGAAGATGTACAGTTACGTACATAAATGTACAATTCTGTGGCTCAGTCAAACGTTTTTATCATACTTCATCACATACTTTATTCTGATAACATCTGTAATCAAAATGGTGGCTCTGTAGTATTTAAATAGAGTCACAAATTCTGATGAAAAAATGTTGAGGTGCCACTAATGATTATTCACATTATTGATTAATCTGTCCATTATTTCCTCACTCGATTAATCATTTGGTTCATAAAATGTCAGAAAATAGTAAAAAANAAAAAAAAAAAAAAGAAAATGTAAAAAACCCAAAGATATTAACTTTAATATGATATGAGACTGAGAAAAGTTTTTGTGGGGACATTTTTATGCAAAAAATGACTACTAAAACTAATTGATTCGATTATCAATAGCTGCAAGTACACTTTCTGTCAATAGATTAATAGACTAATTGTTTCAGCTGTTGTTTACTACAATAAGTACAACATAAACAGATTAAGACAACTGTCACATACTAAAAAAGAAAATAAACAATGACCAGTTAGGATGCAAAATCAGGTTTAAGTTTCCAAAACTGTCTAAAACAAAGTAAAAACCATACGTTTAGACCACAAGTGTTATCGCACAGAACTTTTAGGAATTATGTTTTACTATTGCGACAGACTTGCACTATAATAAGGGGTCAGATGCAAAAAATAACCAAAGTGCCGTGATGTGTTGAAATAGGGTCTGTCAGTTCCAGGTTTAGGGTTACACTCTTACATTCTGGTCTAATCATGCATCTTATTATAAGTCACTGACACTATCGTCATGGATCAAGAAATAATAAATGTATCATAACTATCATCATAGGCAAATATGAGTCAACTGTAGTCATTTTTTAACTATTTAAACAAAGCCAAAATTAATTATTGCAGCTAATTATTACTTTCATTATCAATTAATTTGCCAAATACAACATTTTGTCGATGTATCTATTAATTGAAAATGCCCTTCATGAGTCCAGGGTGATGTCTTCAAATGTCTTCAGACGTCTTGTTTTATCCGAGCAACAGTTCAAACCCCCAAGAGATTAATTTTACTATCATGTAAGACAAACTAAAGCAGGAAATCTGCTCATTTTAGAGGGTGGAGGCTTATTTTTGTCATTTTTGGTTGGAAAAATAATCTTTTTCCAAAACTCTTTTTCAAAAATACATTTTTTGTCAATTAACTAATCATTTCAACAATTGTTTCACCCTTACTGATAACTATTTAATAAAAAAGTACCTTAGTAGTCAGTAGTTATTGGCTGTCTCTGTGACTCGGGGTTAATTTGCTATTAATGGACTGTTTGTGTTTCACATATCTGAAGAGGTGTCAGTGACCGGATAATAATTGTTTGTACTAATGTGTGCAGTTTGTTTCATATGTGGACGACACAGAAAGAAACTCTTACGTAAACAGGCCTTTAGTGACTTTGATTTTGCAATTTCTAACCTACAAATCAGTCAAAGTAGATTTGGACACTGTGTGTTCACCCACCAAAAAAAACTGGCATAACCGGTAGCTTCACCAGCCATAACCAAATCAGCAGCATTTGCCTGGTGGACAGTGTTACCACTGTGAAGCCCTGCAGACAGGAAGTGATTGTTCAGCACAACATCCTGTATGGTGTTTATCTTGGAGGCAGAAATTCTTTCCTTATCTGAAGCTGTTGGGCTGATGAATCGTAGCAGTTTTGTTTTTTTATGCCTGTTGGACACACCTGCAGGTGATCTCAGCTGCCTTTGTGAACCATGATGGGTTACATCATGTTGGACCAGGGCTAAAAGGATTAACGGAGGCAGAGATTAGTGGCCTAGTGGGTGAACTAGTGACTAGTTTATCTAACCCTGCAGAGGTAGAAAGGCAGGTAAAGAGGAAGTCATGGTTAAAGGGGATATACAAAGACAAACGTCAGGTATATTTGAAGAAAACACAGATTTATAGAATTGCCAGTAAAGTCTGATTATCTTCACAGTGCAGTATGAATGGTAGCAGGACTGATAACTCACATGATACTGGTTTCTGTCTGCAGGTCTTTCTATAAGGTGGTCCACCACAACCTGATTTGAACAGTTCACACCAAACACACACACAGTGCAGGTGAGTGAAGTGTGTGTTGATATTTTTTGCCTGGCCATGAAGCAGTCAAGCAAGTAAATCTCACATATTAGCCTCATTACACAGGATACCTTAGTTAAAAGCAGTATTAGCATAAATACTCAAATATAATAATAATAATAATACTAAACTTTATTTTTATGGCAAAGTTTTGTGTGCATTACATGGTTGAATTAAATTATTAAAACATTTCAGGACTGCAATGAAGCAAATAAAATCTGACAGTTTAAAAATAATACAAAAATAAAATGGAATTCAACAATATAAAATCCAGTATATGACTCTTCTCTTATTGTACCAATGCTGGGGTTTACATGATTCTGTCATTTTAATGAAAAAATAGGATGTTTGCCCTTCATAATTCTGTATTTCCATCTTCAAAAGAAGATTTGTTGGAGTCAGAGGTTTATTTTCTAAAAATAACTTGTTTCCTGTCACATTTTACCAATCCTTTCATAACTTTGTTGCTGTTTTATCTTCAGGAAATAATATTTATTGAAATGATTTGTGTCGTATGATTGCCACAGCTTTGGTAATGATACAGCAGAGTTAGAAACTTTTTTCCTCTAATGTAGTTATTCTGTTCTGTAAGAGACAGCTCTCCTCATCCCATTACAGTCTGGAATGACATTAGTTTTTTCGACTTATCTTTTCCTTCACTTCTGTCTTTACTTGCTTTTTAGCTCCCCTCACTAATAACATAAAACAGTGCCATATATATTGTACATACTTTCTATGTGTATATGTCCATAGGTATAATATATGTTTATAAGTAACTGTATATATTGTTTTTATTTTTATTCTATTCTAACTTTAAATAATTATATGTATATTCTGTGTGTGTGTGGCGTGAAGGGGGCTACAACTTGAAGATAGAAACATATGGGCTACTCAAATGTGCCAAATTAGACACCCATATCCATCAAGTGTCATTTTTTTGCAGACCTCAGATGATTTCCAGCTCACAGGCTGGATGGACAGAATATGAAGGAAAAAAATAAGAAATAATGATCAGATAACAAATTGGAAATAATTGACTGTCATTCAAAACATTTAGTTTTAACCATAATGGCTGTATCTTTTATTTAAGAACATAATATATACACATATTCTTGTTAATGTATAGTTAAGTATAATTGTAAGTTATTTCTATGCTTTTTTTATCTAAAATGTACAAGTATAGTTACATATATTAATCAAACGTACCATATATGAGCGCAGAAACTGGCTATTCACAATTGTAGACTAAAAGTATTTATCAGCCTTCAGAAATAAATCATTCAACTGTTGCATATAATATATGTGTTCATGTGCTTGTGTGTGTTTGTGAAGCAGGACTCAGTAACTTTCAATGTAAATGGCCTTTTGGAGAGATTTCAGTCTGGATTCAGACCACATCACAGCACTGAGACTGCACTGATAAACGTGTTAAATTATCTTATCTGGCACTGTCCTCTGTTGGTTCAGATCATATCTTGAAGGCAGAGGCTATGTTTTTGCCACTGGTGACCATAAATCTGAGCGGATCACTGTGACATGTGGAGTCCCCCAGGGTTCAATTCTTGGACCGCTGTTATTCAACCTGTACATGCTTCCTCCAGGTCAAATCATACATGACAATAACATTGCTTATCAGTTACGCAGACGACACTCAGATTTACTTCACCAAGTGACGATGGTCCCTTAGACTAACTCTATCAATACTTAGAGCAAGTACATAGCTGGATGCAATTAAATTTCCCTCAGTTAAATAAAGACAAGACAGAAATCATTGTATTTGGCAACAAGGAGGAAAGAATGAAAGTTATTTCTCAGCTTGATTCCAGAGTTATAAAGACGACAAACCAAGTTAGAAATCTTGGTGTTTTAATTGATTCAGATCTGAGCTTCAGCAGCCACATAGACACGATAACTAAATCAGCATTTTATCATCTCAAACAAATGTCCAGGTAAGATGTAGAGAAACTCATTCATGCCTGCATTTCCAGCAGGGTGGATTATTGTAACAGTCTCTTGTCTGGTCTTAGCAAAAACACCGTCAGACAACTTAAACTCATTCAGAACGAGAACCAAGAGAACTGAGCTCAATCAGTTCTTAAAACTTTACACTGGCTTCCAGTTACTTATAGAATCGATTTTAAAGTGCTGCTGCTAGTTTATAAATCACTCAGTAATCTTGGGCCAAAATACATTTTTGATCTCCTTGAAGAATGTAAACCCAGTAGGAACCTTTAGATCTTTAGGAAGCAGTCGGCTGGTAGAACCTCAAGTCAGAACCAAACAGGGTGAAGCTGCTTTTAGCTGTGATGCTGCACAGAGATGGAACCAACTTCCTGTTGATCTTAAATACACCCCGACCCCTCGCCACTTTCAAATCTACATTAAAAACTCTGCTGTTGTCCTGTGCCTTTGATGGATTGTTTTCTCTACTGCACTTTTATTTCATGTGTTGCATTTTGGGCAACGTACTACTGCAGTGTAACTGCACTTTAACTGTAATTTAATTTAACTTTTAATTAATTTCAAGTCTGGTTTTTACTGCTTATTGTTTTTAAATGTCATTCTAATGCTTTGAATTGCCTCTGTGTTTGAAATGTGCTGTATGAATAAAGCTGCCTTGCCTTACCAGGAGGATGGCGGTGAATGTCTACTCCACCTCTATGACCATAGAGAACCTGAGTCGCCATGACATGTTGGCATGGGTCAACGACTCTCTACAGCTCACCTACACAAAGATCGAGCAGCTCGGTTCAGGTAAACACACACATTTTTTTTTAATATTGAGCTTGTAGTTAAATTCAAAATGTACCTTAAGTAAATGTGTGTTTTTTTCTTAGGTGCTGCTTACTGTCAGTTCATGGACATGCTGTTTCCAGGGTGCATATTGTTGAAGAAAGTCAAGTTCAATGCTAAGTTGGAACATGAATACATCCACAATTTCAAGGTCTTACAGGCGTCATTCAAGAGAATGAGTGTGGACAAGGTGAGAACACACACACTCACGCACACGCACACACTCTCTGACTAGATTTGATTAAACAAATCGTCCCCCTGGGTGACCAGAGTTGTTGAGTTACGTAAGTTGACAGAAGATACATTAAAGAAAAAAAATAGAGTTTGAACATTGAGATGAATGGGTTTATATAGCATTCATACTTTCCTTCCCTATTTTTGTTTCAATTACTGTTTGTCGTGGTTGTTTGTTTGTTTTATTGTTTGTCTCTATGCTTATTAGAGTGTTTTATTATGTGTTTTATCCCTTAAAAACCTCGCCAGGGACAAGGACTGCAAATTCTCTACGGCGTGAAGTCCTATATACATTGCATCTGTTGCATTTTTAAAAAATGTAACAATGCTTATGTATCATCCCTGTGACATAAATGAATTCTATTACTGACAAATAAATCCTATTATTGTCATACCAATACATTTCTGTGTAAAAATACTACATGTCACATGTTTCATAGTTTGATCCTTTCATTATTGATCCTTCTTTCACACTGAAGCTCCCTGGTTAAAGACACCTCTAGCAGCGTATACTGCATAGCTGAGGAGCTACACAAGAAATTCTACTGCTTTTAATGAAAACTGTAGTTTTGTTTTTTAGATTTCTTTACGTATTTCTGCCTTTGTTTTAATTGCAGTCAGTGAAGAGGTGAAATAAGGAAGGGAGGAAGGGTGATAGTTGTGATTACATCTTAAAGATATCCAAAATATTAATTTGTAATTGTCATGTTATTCCCAAAGGTTGTTATTGGACCTTGTTATTTCATATAAGATGAGATAGTACTTTATTTATCCCGAGGGAAATTGTTGTGCAGCAGTTGCAGTACAAAGTAGGAAAGAGTGCAAATATAAACACAATAAACAAAATATAAGAGTAGAGATTCTCAGATTATCAAAACCAAATGTACACAATGCCAGAAATGTAACAGATTAACGGTAAGTATTATAAATATAAATATAAACAAGTTATCGGTAAGGTGCAAAATATGGTAAGGATCACAGATATGTATGTATGAGAAGTGGCATATAGCTATGTATGTACAATATCAAATCTGAAGTACAGGTATATAGTTCATTCAAAAAGCTCAGTGATTATGTCCATGATATTTATTCATGTCCCTCTATTGCACATTAGACCCCTGGTATCCCATAAATCACAAGCTTGTCCTCCCTGTCCCCACTACAGCGTTTATTCTGGTACTCCAAGGATTAGCATTTCTTTCAGATCCTCATGCAGGGGTCGTCTCTGCTGCTAAGTAACATCATATTATAGACCACGGCAGTTCTTCCTCAACAACTTTTCTCTCCGTCTCCTTCTGTGTCTCTCTCAGATCATCCCCGTAGAGAGGCTGGTGAAGGGGAAGTTCCAGGACAACTTTGAGTTCCTTCAGTGGTTTAAGAAGTTTTTTGATGCCAACTATGACGGGAAAGAATACGACCCTCTAATGACACGGCAGGGCCAGGAGGGAACGCCGCCTCCACCCAACCCAGGTACAATACACACACACACACACAATCCAGCTGTGTGTGGACTTATAGGCTCCATTTCATTGCTCTCACCTCTTCATGCAACCACATCCCCACCTCTAACTCAGGTGAACCCATTCTCCACAAACCTAAAAGACCCTCTCGCTCAGGTAACATCCCTGCATCGAGCATGTGCGTGTGTGTGCTTGTCAGTGAGTGTCTCATTCAAACTGTGAGTTACGTGGTTTATGGATTGGTCTTTTCTGGCTGGTTGTGGGCAGTATTCTCTGTAGTTGAATTCAGCTCCAAATTTTTGAACAAGCATAATATACATTTTTAATAGTTTTACACAATCTCACAAGTCCTCTGGACCTCAACTATCCAAAAGCAGTGTGGCACACGTCACAAGATTTCCTGCTTTGTCTCACAAGTTGTTGATCAGAGTCAGTCAATCAAAATTTGGATTTGCTGCATGTAAATGAATATGGCAAAAGAGGAAAAATGAAGAAGGAAATGTCCAATATAAGTCTCAAGCAGAAGTGCTCTCTCGTGGCTCCATACTAAAGCACAATAAGTATATAAACCGTGGTGTTCAACTATGGTGACAGGCAACACAAAAATCTTAAACATTACACTACACAAACCTTGCTAGCAGTGATGGGAAGTATTCATGTTTTGCAGTAAATGGGCTAAAACTTGCAAAAACACTGGAACTGTTCTTTAAGGTGATAAAATCAAAGCACACTGCAAAGACATCCTATTAACGCTAGGGTTGGTAATGATGAAGAAACGACCGCCCCCCCCTTCAGGTCTCCCCCCAAAGCCACTCCACTCAAAACACACAAACGCGCACCGCCTGACTACTGCTGGAGGACAAGTCCACGAGAGAGCGTTGGGGAGAGGAGCGCAGCACATCGTTGTTGTCGCTAACCGTGTCCGACTACCTCGTCTCTCATTCACATGTTTGAAAACACCGAACATCATCATAATGAACGTAAACAACCAA
>NTHP01000210.1:87691-111289 GCA_003416845.1 Oplegnathus fasciatus
AAAAAAAAGTACACCGAGGCGTGTCTAACCACTGCTGCCTTGTTTCCTCCAGCACCCCTGAAGATGTCAGAGACTCTGTATGACGGCTTTGAGAAGATGGGAAAGAAACAGAACAAGGAACAGGTCCCACCACCGGCCGAGACTGAAAATAAGAAGCCCTCAAGTAAACCATCCAAGAAATCACACTCCAGCAGTACAGTCACCCCCGCAACTCACAAGACCCTCGAGGAAGCCTTCAAAGCCGTGAGTAATGCACACACCTCTCTGCCTTTTTAAAACTTCCTGATTGTTGAGAAACTGGACTTTGAAATGTGTTTACAATCTAAAGGCTTGTATTGAAAGCTTAAACAAAGCTAAGAATTCTTATTTCTTGCAGTTTAATGAGAAGAGAAACAGTTATTGGACTATTTTGAAGATTCTGTGTGTGCTTTTCACCCTAAAACAGCTTGCATGTTGCTAAAATTTTAGATTAAAACAGATAAATTATCATCCTCAATAGTGGTGTAAGAATTTGGCTGATTAAAAGACAAAAATAAATGTAACAGGCTTTGTAAAACCTCTAAAAGCCATAAATATCTTCATGCAAATACACAGAAACAATGCTGCATTGTGGCATCTGCAAAGCAAACTATCACATGCTGAAATGCAGTCTCCTCTTTGCATAATGGACGTGTTGTTTCTGAGTATACGGCCTTAATGTTCCCTTTGTCTTGTTCTCTTTTTAGTTGGATGTCGGGGACCTGAAGCAGCAGTTGGCTCGCAGTCAGACCCTGTTCCCAGAAAACCCATCAGTGTGGGTCAAAGACCTGGCAGGATACCTCAACCTCAATCTGACTGCGCCAGAGACCGAGCCCACACTCAGCAGCTATGCTCACGGTCGGTCAAACTCGCACTTTATTTTGTTTTAAAGCAAGATTAAGAAGAAAATATTGTGCACATTCAATATAGTCCCAACAAACTAGTCTGGTATCAAAAGTTTAGCAGAAGACGGTGCTTATTTCATGTCCACTTTTTCTGTCTTTTTGTCCGCAGACTACCCGTACTGCCTTACAGGAAAAGAGCTGAAGGGCGTGATCAAAGGCCTCATCGGGCGCTGCAGTGACATCCTGCCAGATTTCTTCGACCACTGTGTTTATACTATGCTCAGGGAGCTGGACAGACAGTCAGGTAGGTGTAAGAGCGCACATGGAGGGTTGGAAGTGGTTTGTGCTGTGGACACAAGGCACAAGTGATGCAGTAATGAGAGACGAAATTATTGTCGTGCCACACCATCTCTCCTTGTTGCTGTCACGAGTGTTTCCCACCTATCTTTACTGTTTCCAGTGTTTGTGAAATTCACAGTTAAGTGCTTCTGTTCATGTTGGTAATGCATCATGGAAGAAACGAAGAAGACGGTGGAGAAACACAATTTAGATGCTGATGTTCTGTGAAGAGAAATGATCAGTGACTGTTAAATCTGTGTATATTTTCAGGTAGTTTATGAGACTTTTTTTGCCTTTTAATAGACAGCAGACAGTGAGGGTAGAGAGAAAAAAGGGGCATGACATGCAAGATGGGTCCAGCTGGGCTGGATCAATCAATATTTTACCTTGATTTGATTTGCTCATGGTCAGGGTATATGGGGATCACCAGGGTCAAAGTTAAAGAACAGACCTTGAAAAACAGCTTTTTCTCTTTTTCTGTTTCCAGGAGAACCTCTGCATGGCTACAGAGTTTGCATCCAGGCAATCCTGCAGGACAAACCCAGAATAGCCACCCAAAACCTACCAGAGGTGAGTGAGTGTGTGTGTGTGTCCTTGAGTCCTGCAGATAACAAGCAGATGATTGTTTCACCGCCCTTGTCTGCTCTGGATGTAGTTGTTAAGAAATTAAGTAACAATACAAGTTTTACAATTTCTTTCTTTTCTAAAAACTGGTTAGCTTGCTCATTTTGTCACACTCTCAGTTCCAGTTCTATTGTCCAATGTTCTGGGGATTTGTCTTTTGCAATAACACTTGCAATAATATGTTGTAATCCCCTCCTTTCCTTCCTCTCTAGTATTTGGAGTTATTGCGGTCAGTTCAGAATCGTCCAGTGAAGTGTTTGACTATCATGTGGGCTCTCGGCCAAGCTGGATTTTATGACCTCAGCCAGGGACTAAGAGGTAATAGACAGTCACACACTTACCCAAATAATTTACACACATTCTCACACTACTACAAAACCATCAGATATGTAGACACAGTATTTTATCATCCTCTGCTATGTGTTAGTCTGTGTCTCCCCTTTCTCCCTCTTTCCCAACAATATGTGCTGACAGAAATTCTGGGTTGGGGGTTAATGAAGCAACAGGGCACATTAGAGCGGTAACAGCCATCTGTGAGCTCAAACACACTTCAAAAACTCAGCTGCTGCTCCAGCTCTCTGCCTGGTATTTGGTGAGGCTGTGAGGTGGGAGAGAGGTGGGTGTCAGTATGTGGGCAATGGGAGGATGAATATTCTTGGAAGATTACATAACGACGTTCTTCTGCAAAATGAGACTATTGAGTACCATTCGACTAGCCCGAGGGAAGAAAAGACACAACTCGACTAAGTTTACAAAGCCGCAAATGCAAAACCTCCTGCATATTATCTCGATGTTGGGATATTTAATCAGAATAAAACCTCTCTGAAATGTGAAGGAAAACCCTGTTTAGGAGCACTCTAATCTTGTTTACAAGAATTTAAAAAGCAATCAAGAGTTTCCTGTGTGAGCCCCAGACTTTGATATGATTAGAGTTGGCAAATGTACTTGACCTGATATAAATATTTTCAGTGCAATAAGCAATGAAAGTGTGAAAAATCATATTAGATTATGTGTAAAACGGCCACAGTGAATGTGAGGAGAACAAAATTACATCAAAGTGCATTTAACATTACACACTTATCATATATAGTAGTGTAAAAGTATCTCAGGGATGATTTGTTCCCTGTACACAGGAGAAATGCCTGCGGAGCTCATTCATCCTTCATGCTGCTTCAGTTTTCACCATATTAGCTAACTTTGTGTTACTTTAAATAATTCATCCCGCAAGAACAAAAGCCATGTTTTGCTGCTGCGTTTGCTCTGGGCTTTTTTTTTTTCATTTTAACCAAAAAGCTGAAAAGGTCAACTGTTGTCACATTTAATGCCAGAACTGAAAGTTCCCATGAGATGAATCAAGTTCTTTATTTGTGTTTCAGTGTGGCTGGGTATCATGCTTCCTGTGCTGGGAGTGAAGTCCTTGTCTTCATATGCCATTGCATATCTGGAAAGACTTCTCCTGTAAGTCTTTCTGAGAAATATGTGGCTTATTAAATTTTTTTTGTTTTCCTTAGGTAATGTAAAATCCAACGAAAACCTTCTTTTCTGCTCTTTACACCTATCTACTCTATTTAAATATTGTCTCTCTTCTGTATAATGTCACCTGCGTCCTTTTGAAAACATAGTCCAAAGGTAACAATGACACTTAAACCTTCATTATTGTTGTATATCCATGGTCTTGCCTTTCTTTTGAATCAATTTTGTGTGTAATTACTATGAATTCCTCAGGCTTTTAACAAAAGGATACAGTGTTGTATATGTTTGACTAAATTCAATTATATTTTGACTCTTAAATTTGTGCGTAATGTTCGTTTTTTTCCCAGACTTCATGCAAACCTGACAAAGGGATTTGGCATCATGGGTCCTAAAGAGTTCTTTCCTTTGCTGGATTTTGCCTTCATGCCCAAGAATGCCCTCTCATCAAGGTAAATGCAACATAATGCAAACACTGATATCCAGTCGTGTCATATTTCCTTGATTCGGTGAGCACAGCATGACTACAGAGTGTAGGAATAAAAGGGTGTAGAGAATGAATGGTTGTGAATTTAGCCCGGATGCTGAACCCCAAATTATACATAATCAAACAACCACAAGATGTGACTTTGAGAAGGGAAGAGCAGATTGTGTGCACTGAAGCCGTTGGAGGTCATGTAAGAACATTATTTGGAATGTCTTCTCTCTTTTAGTACGGGAACATTTTGAATATGTGGCTTGTTGCTTTTATCCTCTGGTCACTTGTCCCATTGGGCAATTCCATTTTTTCCTCCAGTTTCTACCTGTATGGTTACCATTCTTCTGTAAAACATGGGAAACCACTGACATCATTTACAAATAAAAATTATTAAGAAAAATGATTTTGTAAATGATATATTGCTGTCACATTGATTGTTTTATCTCCCTTTGGAAGTGAAAGCATTCCTCTTGAGTGTATTTGACCACATCGACAGCTTAGTGCAATTTTGAGTGATTTCTTTTTACCTCCCAGTGACTGTTTGCTGCCTGTGTTAAAGAAAAAAAAGTAATAATTTTGTATGTTTTTTTTGTTCAGTCTGCAGGAGCAGCTGAGGCGTCTGTACCCTCGACTGAAGGTCCTCGCTTTTGGAGCCAAACCCGAGAGCACATTACACACATACCTGCCATCGTTTCTGTCCAGAGCCACGCCACACTGTCCAGATGACATGAAGAGAGAGGTAAGACCCACACACGTACAAACACAACACCTGGTTTAGCCCAGTGCAACAGCATAAATCACATTGATAAGTGACCCATCATACAGTAGGTTGTTATAGCCTCATTATGGTGACCAGCATCATAAACAGTAAAGATAGCATATTGGCAAATGGCTAAGCTCGAAGGGAAAGTACACTATAACACTGTGGCAATGTTTATAACCACGAGCCAGCAACTTAATTTCATTGGTTAACAGGCCAAATATTGTTGCTGACAAATGACAGTATTTCCTGGTCTGCTATAATGGAATTTAATTGTAAAAAATGTTGTTTTAGTGTCCCAGAATTAAAGAGCAATGGCTTCTGTCGCGGCCATTTTGCACTGATGTTTGACACAGACCATTGTCTTCATCAACAGTGGTACCAGTACTTATGTAATATAGCTACAAGACATATTTTTGAATAGGATGTGGTCTTGATCCGCTTCGGCTATCGCTATTGGTTGATTATTATAAAACTTCACTTGTTAGCTTTAATCTGGGAGTTGAAAGAATTATAGCTTAAAGAATTGAGATAATTGAGTCAAAAATTAAGTCATTTCGTCTCTCTCTCTTCCTCTCTCTCTCTCTCTCTCTCTCTTCTGCAGCTGCTCAGCAGTATGACAGAGTGTTTGTGTGTGGATGTACAGAGTCTAGGAGTGTGGAGGCAGCTCTATACCAAACACTTACCCCAGTCCAGGTCAGTTATACACTTTTGGTTTTCTTTTAAACTGTGAAAAGTAGAAAGAAAACAGCGGTGCTCTGTGCCAAAAGCATATGCCACAGAAGTGAAATGCAATTGTATATAAAAATGGCTCCTGTGAGCTGACTGTTGATTCCTCTCCCGTTTCTTCTCCAGTCTGCTGTTGAACCATTTGTTGAAGTCCTGGAATATCCTGCCACCAAAGGTATGCAATGAAGTCTGATGGTTCATAAACCAAACCCACCCCCCTGGAGATAGTTTAATTAGAGCATTAGGGCATGTTTACACTCCTGCTGGCACAGACAGCAACAGCTTTATTAATAAGTTCAAACTCAGTACGATGCAGCAGACAGAGTTAAGAATAAAGAATAAACTGTGTTCACACGCCGTGTGTCTTTACTTATCTAGTGTTTGACTAGTTGTGCTTTATTTTCCACCTTTAGCTCCGGAAGAACCTTGAAGAAACGATCCAGTCTTTCAGAGTCACCAATGAGGAGATGAGAGACACCGTCGAATCTCAGGACCTTCAGGAGTGCAATAACCTGTGCCAGGTGAGACAGACACAGTGTAAAAGCTCAATTAAGCCACAAAACCTTTTTTTTTTTTTTTTCATGTTTAACAATGAGATGTTGGGAATTCTGACAGGAATTAGATCAGTTAACGATTAAAACTGGATTTAATATCGATCCGAAAGGTAGTCTGCTCCGTCCTGGGTTCGATTTAAGACAAACTTTGACATAAAACGCTGTATTTCAGTAAAATTAAGCACTCATCTACTGCATATCATCACATGGACGCGTAGATAGCGTTTTAATCTGACTGAGTTTCATTTTCAAAGCACCTCCGGAATATATACTGTGAATGTACACTTAGATTGTCAAACACAAAAATAGACATTTGGATTTTGTCTCAGTGAAGTGTTTGCTCAGTGTTTCCTCTTCTGTCTCCAGAACCTGCAGGTAAAGATGCGTGGTCGTGGGTTCCCCTGGTCCAAACTGCTCATGGTCCTGCTCGTGTTTGCTGCCGGCTTCATCGCTCATGACATCAGATCCCAGGGCTCCTTCGCAGGTCTGTCCTGAGTCCTGTTTACTCATCACAATCACTAGTCTTCATTTCTGTATCAGAACTTTCATGGACCTTTGGTTTGTTTTTGAGGTCTCACAATGTGTGATGTGTGTTTCAGATTCCAGCACAGCCAGGCATCTGCGCAACTCAGGGGTCACAGCCGTATCTCAGCAGGCCTGGAGCAAAATAACAGTCTACTCCAAACAGGGCTTCAGGTACGACCTCAAACATTCATGCTCAACTCCCAACATATGTGTGTGTGAAGCAGACTTTTGACCAGTACACCATACAGTATGTTAGTCGCTCTCTCCTCCGACAAACTAACTGAATTACCCTCCACCATGTGCCAGACAGTGCTAGGATTTGTCTCTGTCTGACCTGGGGCCAGTCAAACCAAAGCATTAAAATAGCTCTGATTCTGATTCAACTTCTGTTAACGTGGTTAAAACAAATAAATACATTTAAAATAGTACACTGCTAGTTAATAGTAATAGTAAAATATCCCACAACATTTAATTCAGACATGTTTGCAAATTGCACAAATTCAGTTAGAATGAACAGGGTATAAAATGACAAATCTTGAAACTCACTGGATGTTTCATTACTGTTCGTGCAAATGAACCATTTAACTTGTGTTTGTGTTTTTTTTATATCCTCTGTAGCTGGTTGGAGACAAACACTCCCCATTATTACTCTGAGTCCGTGCGGGTCTTGGGGCCACTAATGGAACAAGGTTTGGAAAAGGCAAAAACAGCAGCCATGTTCATCTCTGAAAACACTACTCAGTTTATTCTCTGGGTCAAAGAAAAGACGCCGCTGGCCATAGAATGGGTACGCCTGTCCCTCACGGATGTTTACCTCCTGCTGTTTAATCAGACAGATTGAACGTGTTCTCATGTCTTATGTCACTGACTCGTGTCTTACCTCTGTGTGTCTTTGCCCAGGTGAACACCAACACTCCAGACAGTGTGTTCCAGGTGTTGGCATACTTAAAGGAGCTCCTCCTCTCCCTCCATCACAACTACATCCTGCCAGCGCTGGCGTACATATCTGACCTGCTACTACGAGCATGGACCAACCTACAGGAGTCCTGCAAGTCAGTACTTTGAGGCATCCTTTTCACCTTGTTTTAACATTTCTTTTGTGTCCATATTTCTCTGAATGTGAGCTGGGTGGATTATATTTACATCTGGCGTGTTTACTTGGTGGAGATTTTTGTGTCACTAAATTAAAACTGAGTTCTTACATAGAGATTAGTAATTACAAAATATTTACACCCAGTAACTGCCAGGTATAACTGTTAAGTAGCATCATTAGCTTGCTAATATATGACCCATTTAGACTGAAGAGGTAATGTGGAATATGTTCGAGTAAGAAAATAATTGGCAGATTAATCAGTAATTAAAATAATTGTTAGTTGCTGCCCTAGTTTATATAAGTAGAGCCAAATAATACCTAGGTTTACAAAGGATTGGCAGTTAAGTTTAATATATAATTTGCCCCTAAAACTGTTGTTTTGTTACAGCTCGTGATGCTGCTGTGACTTCCTGTCTCTCAGCAACCGATTTACAGATTACTGAAGTCTTGAGATATTTCTCAAGTTTTAATGGTGCAGCCCACTGCAGTAAAGTTTGAAACATGGTAGTAGTTACTAAGAACATAGGAAGGACTTCACACACAAACTCAGTAATGGATTTATGAATAGCTGGAGCTTCCCAATCCTGGTATCCAAATCAAAAAAACGTGCTTTTCTTTGTTTTTCCTGCAGCGGCGAGGTGTCGGTATCGTGTCTGCAGGGCCACGCTTTGTCCTTCACCAACTCAACGTGGCAGCTGCTCCAACACACGACGTCGGCCATCAAGACGTGGGCTCAGGAGCTGCTGACGCGAGCGTGATAACATCACAGATGCTGAATAATTTACACACACACAATATACACACATGAAGTTATAAATATATATATATATATATATACACATATATATACATATATATACATATATATATATATATATATATATATATATATACAGAGAACACACACTGACCCAATCTGAGGCTGCCTTTCAGTGTGCGTCGGCTCCCCTCTCAAGCCGTGATTGGACACTGTGGAGTCAGACAAACAAACTCTCACTCAAAAAGGACCCTTCTGTCTTGTTTTGGCTAATTTTTTAAAATCGGTTTGCTGTTGTATAGATGTTTTTTTCTATCGATTCTTTTGTCACTGCTGGACGCAGAGGTCGTATCTCTTTCTCTCTCCCTGAGTTTTCTACTGCAAATTTCAGCTGTTGCTTTAACCTTTGGGTTAAACAAATTGTGTAATTTATAGAAAATGTAGGTTTGTAGATGATTTATAAACCATTTTTATTTAAAGATATAAAAAACAAAGTGTTATGTGAAAACTTGGTAAAGAGCAGGGAAAAGACCAAAAAAACATATTCCAGACTTCTCCAAGCCACTAAAGACCTTGTCAGCTCAATTCTGATTCACCTCCCACACTTGGTCCAGTTCACCATGAAGTCGGATCAGATGCAATATAGTCGTGTGTGTCGGGCTCATTAAAGCCTTCATCAAACCTCACAATGTAAAGCCTTCAACAGGAAAGATATTGTGGAGAAAGGGTCACATCTGTTGTGGATTGACTCCTTTTAGAAGATTTGGAGTGGACAACGTAACTCAGAACGGGACGCAAGGAGTCTCACATCAGTCCAAAAGGTCCAGAAGAAGAAGAAATCTACCTGCTGTCTTGTCCTGCACATCTCCTCGCCTCGTCTTTGCTGCTCCGTCATCTGTCTGCTGTTTCTTGAAGGATGATGATATTCTGTTTGTGTGTGTGTGTTTGTGTGTGTGTGTGTCTGCGTGGATCAACAAGCTTATTATCAATAAATGGGATCATGATTAACCCTGGTGCCAACGTCCACCTGTATGCCCGAGTATGAGAAGGAATAAACCCCTCCTCTTGGCAAGGCAAACATTTCTGACCAGCTGATTCACTAACCCCTCCTTGTAAACAAGATGTCTGGATGGATATGGCAATGACTAATGTCTTACTTTGTAATGTAAATGATTTATAATAAAGACTTCAACCCCATTCGCTGTTTCTGGATGGTTCATTAATCTGTTCTTCTCAAAACGACAAATGAAAGAATAATCGTGTTTCTGCATCTTTATTTTTATGTTCCGTTCATTATTATTGATGTAGATGCCCAACATTTTATTCATGAAGAATTAAGTGTATATTTTGTTAAAGTTCCCACCAATAGACGACTAACGGCCTGCACCAGACACCTATCATTAGGCACAACAGCTTTATAGATTTCTACCAGGATGTTGTCAAAATGTAGGTCACAGGAAACTGAAACAGGGTTTAGGAAAAGCTCATGAATAAGACACAAAGGATTACCAGCTGGGAAAAAGCAGGGCCTTTTTTTGGGGTAATTTCATTAACTGAAGTTTTATGAGGGAATTTTGAGGGAAAGTACAATGTAAGCTAAGGCAGGTCCTGCAGTATTAGCTCATTTCAGGCCCCTGTCTTATGTCAATATCTAGCTTTAAGACCCTTATTGATTGGTTTTATATATATATATACAGTTGTTTGATCTCATTACCACAAACTAAGGCACCCAGAAAACCTGGTGATTAGTTGAGGGGTTGATTTGGGGGTCTTTGGGTGTGTAAGGAGGCTTCCATGTTTAGTCTAGTCTGTACTTGGGAAGTTGGAGGGCCGCAGGAGGATTGTGGGGGGGTCAACAGGAGCCCAACCTCAATATTTTTTGCACCAGGACCCCCTAACAAGTTAATCCAGCCCTGCACTAAATGTTTATTTTGAAGTTTCTGTATAAAATCTACAAAAAACTACAAACTGGTTGTCCCAAAACACGCTACACTCACTGTTGTTGTATCTAAGATGAACTGAAACGAACAGGAATTAAATATGGCTGCCGCAGAACAGTATTACTCTGTCAGTTATACCAACACCATGTTCACCGCCTCTCTGCAGCCCCTTCGATAGCTCAGTTGGTAGAGCGGAGGACTGTAGAGGTTTAACACAAGACATCCTTAGGTCGCTGGTTCAAATCCGGCTCGAAGGAGGTAACTTTTTAGTTTTCATTTATCACGACAAAACGGACAAAACCGAAAACGTTATCGGCTGCGGAGCTAGCTTAGCAGAGCCAGCGCTAACGCTAGCTATCGTTAAACTTGTACACTGTTAGCTAACGTTAGCTTGACTGATCAAAGGTAGCGGAGAGATAACTGGCTGTTGGTTATAGTGTTAATTAATTAGAAGCAAAATTATTATGCTTGGGTACAAAATTAAAATGACGTTTGTTGTGTTTTTCCTTCAATAAATAAAAAAAAGCGTTAAGTGTGTTGTAAAGTATGTTAGTAACATTTAACCTAGCTAAACTCCCAATCAGACAGGTAACAGAATCTGTTGTAACACCGGACCCCGCCTCATACTTCGCTCACTCCTCACTCCAGGTCTTATTAACCTTACACTTGTCCTTTACCTCCGAATCAGATTCATGATTATCTGCTACAACACAGGTACTTTAAGTTTTTACTTTATTACAGTTTAGGATTCATTATTGGCTTTTCGTTGTGGAGGACACAAGCAAGCTAGCGTTACACTCGTACACAGTTAGCTTGGCTAGCTTGGCTACCATGACGTTTAAAAAAAGACTATTAAAGAAAAAAGAAAGAGAAAAGGAGATGGAGAATAACAAGTTGTTACCCTATCTTAAACACACTTTGTTTTTAACAGTTGTAAAATAAGCGTTAAGTGTGTGGTAAAGTATGTTCATAACATTTCGCTAAAACTCCTAATCTGACAGGTAACAGAATTTGTTATAACACCGGACCCCTTCCCATACTTCGCAGATTCATCACTCAAGGTCTCAGCATTTTAGACTTTTAAAAGTCTAAAAGCATTTTGAACTGTTTCCTGTAACTTTGCACCTATTATTTACCTTCCAAATCAGACTAATGATTATACTGCTACAATACATGTACTGTATTTTTACTTTATCACGATTAAGGATCAATTATTGGAGTGTCGGTGTGCAGCTCCATCACACAAAAACATTACCCCGTCACAATGTTTACCTATATAGGATGACGTCATGAAGCGCAGTGCAGCATGGGGGATTAGCTCAAATGGTAGAGCGCTCGCTTAGCATGCGAGAGGTAGCGGGATCGATGCCCGCATCCTCCAATCTTTATTTTCTTTCTCTTTATTATAAAATGATGTCACCCTCTCTGACGTCGTTTTTATGCTTTAGAAGTCTCTGTCACACCAAGATGATTCCCTTCCAGACGGCGAGTTCGTAACTTCATTTTATTTTGTGAATTCTGGGGGAACAAGAAAGTTTCATAGCTAGAGAAACAAGCAGTGCACAAATACAACGATATGTTAAGAGCAGGGTGCAATTTGCCGGGGGGGGGTTATCTATATATCTCTCCCTCTGCTGAATTATTTTTAAAAGTTATCCCCTCCCCCCCAAGTGATTAATGTAAACAATAATGTCAGAAATGGACTTTCACTGTCAGCGCTCGCGCTCGTGTGACACCACGTCCAGGCGCGTCCAAGATAAGTGGACCAGGAGGTTGCCTCCTTCCCTAACATGTGGATGAAAGAGGGGCGGTGTAAATCTCACTGAATGGGAAATAAATTGGTTGACTAGAAAGTAAACAGCCCTACAGGTAGAAAGCAGCACATAATATCACAGATGAGAGCGCATCATCTACCAGTCATTCTCTTAGAATGACGGGTCAGAACTGGTTGTTTACTAATGCACGATGATGAGGGCTGATAAAAGCACGTTCATCACACTGACTTAGTGTCAAACAGCTCGGTAGTTAGTGAATAAGTACAAGACTGTCGCTGAAGTACTCTGCCTGTTATAAATATTAATTTTCTGTGAATCCATAACATGCGCGTGTTTTCGCGGTAGCCCATCTACCGTACGCAGCAGTTTATTGGCTCCGAGCAGTTGAAAATAAATCAATAACACAACAATAGTAGTTAGTAACATACTCAACGCGTTGTGTTTTGAACACACCTGATGCAACTCACCAGCCCTACTGTTGGGTCAGGGCTTCAGCATCAGCTGGTTCAGGTGTGCTGCAGCAGAGAACTGGAACATGGGCAGGTAGGGGTGCCTGGAGGTCTGCAGTTGGGAACCCAGGTTCTGGACTATAGGCTATTATTATTAACGACAGCGAGTTTTGTCTTTTAAGTTTTGGAAAAGTATCATAAAAGCAACGTCACAAATCACTTCCTATTACTGCAAGGCATCATGGGGGATTAGCTCAAATGGTAGAGCGCTCGCTTAGCATGCGAGAGGTAGCGGGATCGATGCCCGCATCCTCCAAATTATTAATTTATCGGCCTCTATAAAAACTAGACATGCTGCACGAGTTTGACTGGAGTTGTTATTTACTGTAATGGACAGTGAGTCAAGTTTTTAATTCCAGGCTGTTATAGTCAACATGACAGTCCTCCTGAATCCGAGCTAACGACTAATGGTCGCCCCAAGGCAGACAGAAATTATTTTAACAACGACAAACAACAAAAACAAACCGTAAAAGAAAAGTTCTCCAAGCACATGAAGCACCTAAGAAGGAATCACAATGTTACGTATTTACGTAGATAAGATGACGTCAAGAAGAAGTGCGCATCACGGGGGATTAGCTCAAATGGTAGAGCGCTCGCTTAGCATGCGAGAGGTAGCGGGATCGATGCCCGCATCCTCCAAATTATTTCTTCTGTACCTCAAAGACAATACGACAGTCGTCGACATAAAAATAAAGCACAATGTGCTGACTATGTTGTCATTATTATTGTCATCTTGGAACATAGGAACGGACATCTACTGTTAGTCCAAAAGGGTCATATGAACAACATATTAACAAGAAAACCTCTGTAGAATGTCCTCAGATGAATAATGCCAGGGCTCACCAGTAAAGTACTAATAAGAGTTTTAAAGAAAACCATTTCAGTATTTTAAACAGTATATATTCAGGGAACACTACATTTAGTGATTTTGTTTTCGATTAAGAAGTTGGTGTAATACATTCTCATCTTCTGGTCTTCAGTAGTGATGCTGCTGTGTCTTCTCGTGTAGATGGACCAATAGTTACTTATGAAGGAAAAAATATATAATGGCATATTTATGTGCATATACATATACCACAAATATATGTGTTATTTATCATGTCTAAGTTAATGTTACTTGTTTTTGTTTAGATTTTGGATGTTGTAAGGTCTGGATTATTGGCTAACGCTGTGTAAGATGTTGTTTTATTTATTTTCTATTTGTTTTAGGATGGTTCTTAGGAAACAAGTATTATAAAAGAAAACATGTTTTAAAAAGAGCATTATTGTAATTTTGCCTTCCTGAGAAAATATTACATAAAATCAAGTTCCTGAATATGGTAGTATCAAGTGCCCTCATTAGTTTCCAAATAGGAAAACTACTCTGTCTGACCTGTGGCCCACCATTTCTTGGTAAAGATGCAGCAGGGTCGACTACCACTATCAAGGCCTAGAAAGCTGCACACAAATAGAAGCTCTACTTAATTGTCTCATTATTTGTGCATTCAGATCAATACATTTAAAAGTATGAGAGTTTTAGGTGGAAAAAAAGGAAAGGGAGGGAAAGTGTTGTTTTTAATTCAACATGGCAGCACATGTAGTCATAATAACAAAGTTACATTCCAGCTGTTCAGGACAAACATTTATCCCCAAAATGTCAAGACATCACAACATCCTTTTCCCCCTCGGAGTAGCTCATCATCTGCTCCTTTAAAACACATAAACAACTGATTCCCAACACCTATATTTACTGCTATAGATACAGTATTTAGAACATTTGCTACCATTGCTGTTACCCTTGTCAGGATTCTTGATTTATTGTCATAAAATAATCATCTTGGCACTGTGATTCTGATTTTTAACATCGGAAAGCAGAAACTTAACATCTTGGCAACTGAAGTAAATGAACTAAGTTACAGAAATCAACACAAAATTTAGTATGATGACGTCAACATTTTAATTTTTTTATACATGCAAAGCACCTCAATTAACTGGTTCATGCAGCACATGTTCTCCACATTGTCATTGTCAAACAAACACATGAAGAAGTAACAGCATCAGCGTTTTAGACCTGCAGATTCTCTTAACACATCCAAGGTGGTGTAGATGTGTTCATGTCATCACCCACAGCGGGAAAAAAGAATGAAATTTTAAAACTTACACAACTTGCAGGCAAATAGTGCAGTTTTTTTTATTTTTATAAACTTCTGTTTGTGTTTAACTGTTTATATTTTAACCTTAAAATGTAAGAGCTTTGTTTATTACAACATTGTATCTGCTTAATACTGGGAAGAGTACTTTAGTGTCAGAACAGTAGATGCGACTTTTCCTGTCTGCAGACAGCCCACATACATCTGCAGGTCTAAACTGATACTGGTACTGCAGGTCCAGTACTGAACAGGTGAAAGTACCGGACCTATTCGACAAAAAAAAAAACTTTACTCAAGGTCCACTTATTTGCTTTTAACTGAACTTTCAATCAGATGTGAGGGATGTTTAAAGCTCTGTGAAAATCTAATAAATACAGACATTGAGTTAAGATTTGTTTTGTCAAACTTCAACTTTAAAAGGTCAAAAATTAACTTTTACAGTCTACTGTCACTATTACGGCACTCCTGAAGTCCAGAAAGGTTTTATTTTTTTAATCCTGTGTACACAAATTACTATCTTTTGATGGTTCCACCTTCTGAAATGTGAGACATTTCTGCTTTACTGTGTTTTATCATTGTAATTACTGTAATTTCTTTGTGTTTTTGACAGTTAGTTGGACAAAAGAAGCTATTTGAAGACGTCACCTTGGGATTTGGGAAATGTGACAGGCGTTAAATGAAAATAATTGTTTGTGCCCACAAGATAAAAAAATATAATCTCTCAGGACTCTCCACACACTGTGGTTCTGCAGTTGGATGATGGAGGCTGATTTACGGTGCTTTGCAAAAGAATATAAAGGCTTGTCAACATAAGTAACTATAACTGTGAGTTTAATTCATACATTGAATTGAATTCAATAAAATCGGACATGCAGAGAAATGACAACATGAAGAAGGTGAGCAGAAGGTTTGCAGGGTTATTCAAACACCCATAAACTAGTTTTAACGTACATGAACATCAGTCAAGATGGAAATAAAAACCCAATCAAACACAGTTCTGCAATTTGAGTGTTTTTCCCCAAAAATTGATCCTCATTTTCCTGTTGTCCCGCATTTCTTCTGCAGTGTCATCCCTTGATGAAGAGGCCAGCCAGCTCGGTTTGGTTTGGAAGCAGTGTCTGAACCAGTCAGCTTGTGGAATAAGTCCCGGCGCTGTCCCCTCATGGGCTCGCGTTCTGCTCCAAGTGTCCAAAAGCAAAAGGTATCCATTTGTTTTTGTTTTTCAGTGTCAGTGCAGAGTTACAGCAAGCAAAAGCAGCAGGGGAGCATCCTGACAGCAGGTTTGAGAGGTGGAGGAGGATTCAGTCTGCTTGCTGCCTGGTGTTCACCTCTCACATGAAGTCGTCTGAATCGTAGCCGTCCTGCAAATGACATCGAGAGAATCAAACTCTTTTCTTTAACTGAAGGAAGTAGAGCGACCCCACTCTGACTTTTCTGTATAATCTCATAACTCTTAAAATCAAAGCTCATCCATGACCTAAAAATTGTTTTTCTTTCCTGCTTCATTCAGACTGTTAATCTAAATAACATGCTTTATGACATGTTTTTAGTTGACACAGATACCATCTGATGCCATGAAGTAGCAATATATATTGTGCTAAATCTCTATTAAGTGACCCTTTCATGAATATTCTCGATATTGAAAATAATTCAAACCCCAACTTCTACAAAAACTGTAGCAGATTCCCCGACATCCCCTGTTTGTGACTTCCTAAACAAAATATAGATGTCCTCACCTCATTAGTCTTCATATTTTCACTCTTCATCAGTGAAGAATAATTCCTGGAGAGAGAAAAAAAAAAGATTGATAAATGTCAGAATCAGAATCGGCTTTATTGGCCAAGCATGTGTGCACATACCTGGAATCTGACTCTGGTTTTTCTCAATGTACTTTCACACAAAGAGACATACAGCTAGGAACAAGGACAACAAAGCTGAACAAAGATAAGCATAAACATGTAACTACTATGTACAGGTATAAATATATGTAAAAAGTATATATAAATACATAAAAAAACAACAACAATGACATGTAAACAGTAAGACAATAGTGCAAAGAATGCAGACTTGAGTTCCTCCATCTCCTTTTTCCTCTTCTGCTCCTCCTTCTCCCTCTTCTTCTGGTCCTGGAGCTGAGCTTTCTTCTCGTTCCTCTCCTCTCGGTCTCTTGACTCTTTCTCCGCCGCCAGGTCGGGGAAGCGTTCATCTTTCGTTTTCTCCAGACGGTTTACGATCTCGTTGATCTTCTTCTCCACCGCCACGATCTTCACCTGTGAAACGACGACAGACTCACGATGTAAAAGAAAGAGACTTGACGCTGCTCAGCAAATATGTTTTAAACCTGATATTGATTTCAAGTTTAATTAATTTAAGTATGAAAAACAACGTGTGAGATAATCCAGCATAGTGATCATGAAGCCGTCATGCTGTTTTGTCACTTTTCCAGAATTAAGAGCATTTTCATTTCATTTCTACTGACCTCTTTCTGTCGGTGGAAGCCGATCTGACCTACGTCCATGTCTCCGGTTTTCTTCAGGTTGGCCCACGGTGTGTAAACCACGTTGATGTTGTTCATCTTACAGCCTGACAGCACACAGCATAGTTTGCTTTAATAAACACCAAACACAACATACTGCATGTGCAGAAGAGGCTTTGACAGGATGACTTCTCAGGGAAGTTGTCAGCATGCAGGTTGAGGAATAAACTGATCTTTACCTTGGATGCTGTTGTTTTTCACCAGCTGTGCACAGTCTATCAGCACATCCGGGGGGATATCATCTATCGTCTGACCCTAGAAAAGACACACAGAGTGATCAGCGGTGCCTACATGCACTAAAGGCAACAGTATCCTTTAAACTAAGTGCTTGGTGTATCGTTGAACATCGTCTGAAACCCCTTCCCCATACACGTTTCTGACATCAGAATCGCGGGGCTGTGTCTGACCATTTTGGTAACTTTCTGAAACCGACAATCCGACAACCACCCTCTTTATGCAGCGATTGTCCAGCTATGTGGGATTCTCCGTCAAGCTCTTTTTCACTCTTTATAAACTTCTTCCATCACTTTTCGTGTGTTTACCCTGAATTAAACAAGTGTGGTGCATAATCCCAATTTGTATGTTTCATTATATCTCACCAGTCTCTATGACGACAGGCTTTCCACTCCGCCTTCGAGTGTGGCCATTTTATACAGGTACAGACACTTTTGCCTCTACAGTAGTCTATTGTTATAACGTACTAACTGGTTTGTTTCAAGCATACCCCGGCCTTAAGGGTTACATACCGTTCAATCTAGGGCTTCTTCTGTTACCCACTTATCAACACATACATTACAGATTCCCAGTGCAAGAGACAGCAAATAAAAATGTACATTTAAGTGTTTTGAAAAAACAAATTTTTACATTTTACATCATAGTTTAAGTGTCCTTAAAAGTCCTGAATCTGTGAGATCTGGTAAATTCTCTGCTGAAAGCAGCAGCGCACCCTGAAGGTGGTTGTGGGAAATGTCAGCTGTGTTCAAGGACTCAATCCACTTTAGATCAACCTGAGCATCATTGTTGTCTCACTGTGGCTACATGTACACTGACCTAAGATAAAGATTGAAATATCTGTATAAGGTCAAATAAAACCAAAATAACTTGGTTATGATGGTACATTTGTCCAATAGCTGATCTTAATCCAGTATAATCAGGACTCAAGCCATGATTGTGTGCTCATATTTCAGTAGCTTATTGTGTTGACTTCTTACCTTTGGGAGTCTCAGATAGACGTGAGCTGAAGACAGTTTGTCCACATGAAACCTGGAAGTAAAAAAAAAGCACAAGTTGTTTAGTTGAAACAACAGAAGTCATTAAAAATATTCTGATTGCTCTCAATGTTGCACACAGTTGCAAGAAGGTAGAAACAGACATGCAGCTAAAAACAAAGACATCAAAGCTGAACAAAGAGAGGTAAAACTAAATATAAAACTATTCTGTACATACAGCAGGTGAAAAAATAGATGGGTATATAAATATATATATAAAAAGCAACAGCGAACTAAAACAAACAATTAGGGCTGCAACTAACGATTATTTTCATTATCGATTAATCTGTCAATCATTTTCTCCATTAATCGATTAGTTGTTCGGTCCAGAAAATGGTGAAAAATGTTGATCACTGTTTCCCAAAGCCCAAGGTGACGTCAAATGTCTTGTTTTGTCCACAACCCAAAGATATTCAATTTACTGTCACGGAGGACTAAAGAAACCAGAAAATATTCAGATTTGAGGAGCTGGAATCTGAGAATTTTGACAATTTTTGTTAAAAAATGACTCAAAACGATTAATCGATTAGCAAAAGTGGTTGGTGATTAATTTAATAGTTGACAACTAATCAATTAATCAATTAATCAATTAATCGTTGCAGCTCTACACACAATATCTAAAAACAAGTCAAACTGTTTCTGTAAATGTGGTTTTATTTATTAGAAGACAGAAAATGACATCTCTTAAACACATGAAGGGTTAAACAAACAAAACAAAATACAGAAAAGTCTCACCAGATGTCTTCAGGCCATCCGTACTTTATTAGATCCTCATCTGCAAGAACAGTCCCAGCAAGTTACAGGTGATGTGACAAATATTAGCTCAACAGAGTAATCTAATGATCGGAGACAAACAAACAGCATGCAGCATCAAGTGTGTGTGTGATTTAACGATAACCAACTTACTTTCATATTTGTCTTTTCCCATGTAGATTGTGTAGTGAGGGTTCACCACTGAGAGAGGAACAAGACATCGATAGTTACTGGATGAAACAGCAATATAAGCTGGCACGAGACACATAAAGGACACATACAAGGAGAAATAAAGCCTGTACAGCTTTTAAGGGTCTTGGCTAACCAGGCTACTAGCTAACAGTGCTGCTAGCCCCGCTGTGGCTTCACTCACCGGCACTTGTGAAGTAAAACACCATTTTAAATTAAAACTCGCCACTGTAAGATGAATAATAAGTGTATAAAGTTTGAAAGCTAACACGCTAATGAGGAACACAACAAAATATAACCAGCTGTGTGCCGACTGAGCGCTGCTGCTGTCACTTTTCGCATGTACAAGTTGACCCCGGAAGTTGTTAGCTAGCTGCGTCGAGCTACAGAGAGTTAGCATGTATCAGACAGGAAGTACCCGTATTTGTTTTACAAAATAAAAGCTTGACATTCCCTGGGCAGACATGAAAAGACACAAACAAGACATACACATAGCAGACAAAACAGCACTAAAGCACACACATTTTTATACCTCTTTCACAAATTAAGTCTTCTATCGAGCCCTTCTCTGTTGTTTATTACTGTATTCAATATAATTTTTTTTTAAATCATGTTGTTTGTTGATGACTGTTAATTTTGTTGTTTTGTTTAATGCTGAATTGTGACGTCAAAAAATATTTTCCACACTGTGTACAATAAAATTCCTAATTAGTTATTATCAGAATAAACTACTTGTACAGATTGACATAAACTTCCACAAACTTTCATGACTGTAATTTATTTCATTTTATGGTTATTATTACTGTCATCGACTGGAGATGAGTGATGATCCCCTTTCGGATCACCATTATGTACATTACTGCCTATGTGCTGCCTAGTGAAACCATGATAAAATTATAGAAATATTGCACATTTTGTACAAAAAGATGCAATAAAATGTGTTTCACAATTGATGAAAATATACACAGATTAAAAATAAGTAAAAATAAAATAAAGCCTTTGGCTATTAGTTTATAACTATGCTTTGACAGGGACTGTAAAGGTAATAATAATAATAATAATAATAATAATAATAATAATAATAATAACTATTTATATTGCACCTTTCAGAACTACTGTTTCAAAGTGCTTCACACACAAGGACAAATAAAAGAAAGCAGGAAAACAATCAAATACACATTGACTGTCAGCACATAACGAAAACAAATAAAACTGCTAAAAGTAAAGGTAAAATAACGGATAAAAGTACACGTTAAAGAACAGATAAAATGAGTAATAGATAAAATAATTAAGAAAAAGCCAAACGGTAACAGTGAGTCTTGAGAGACAATTTAGAAGAGGGCAGTGAATTTTCTAGTCTAAGTTCCTCAGGTATATAGGCCTTGGTATATTGGTGCATAACAATAAACATAGCAAGTGGAAAATATATAAGGAAAGATTAAAGCAAGTACTGCAAGTCAACAAGCATAAATATAAAACATAATATTTACAATAAAATATGAAAATAAAATATAAAAAAACAATAAAAACAATCTTTTTAATATAATTTTTTATTTTCTTATTATGACATTGTATATATATATATATACACACACATATGTATATATACACACACACACACACACACATATATACATACATACCTAAACAAGCCTAACTGTACATCCACATATGCATAAACGTATGTATAGATATACATACGCCAAAAAAACAATCTGAAATGAATCATCTCTTTACTTTTGATCAAATCATGGTTGAAACCAAAGATGTTTTATCATATATAGAGAGTTATAATTTCATTTAGCTGAGCCATTTACGAAACAATGAGCTTTTATTTTGAAGCCAAGGACCGGAAGTCCCTCCAGGCTTTTACTGTGGTAACGTGATAAGAAAAGAAAGTGTTTCCGTTTCCGGTCTGGTTGTGCAATTTTTTTATAGACTGGCGCGCGCTGTTCAAAACACAGAGAGGAACCGCGCGCAGAAGGAGGAACAGAACCGCCAGAAACTGAAACTGTAACTTAGACCAACATTTACTGTTTTATGTAGCACGGTAAGACACATTAAACGTGTTTTTAGTGTTTGATACTTGGCTTGTTGCTCTCATATATTGCGTATTTATTTAAAAGTAACGTTACGTTAAGAAGCGTTTACCCGTCTGACAGAACTGTTTAGATTTATTTATTAGCTATAAAACAGACAAACATGGAAAGAACAGCGGGGCTTTGGTTTGGTGCAGGGAATTGTTGATCGATATCGACACGTTAGCTAGTTTGTATTGAGGCAGTCACCTTTTGTATCAGCTAATCATCCCGCCAATTATCCATTCACCTCGACTTTAGCTGTTAAATAAGCGCATCATTAGCTGACACGTAACGCTAAGCTAACCTAAGATAACGTTCATGTCGAGATAATTCACATTTTGTGCTCAGACGATTTTAAATCCGGTGTCGTTTCAGGCGTTACGACAAATTGAGAACGCTGATCAATGTCCAGACCTGCCAATAACCTCATAGATACACGTCTCGAAGTGTGGTTTACCGGGGTGGCCTCCCTACGCTCCATGCACTCTGGCATTGAGACAGTCACGCCAAACTTCTCTTAAAAATCTACTAATTTATCGTCAAACACACAAAATTGACCTATAGATGCATTGTGGTCTGTGACCTCCTCAGACCACCGGTAGGCAGGTTTGTGGCGCTGCTTGTGGCGGCTGTATTATGTATGTTATAAAATCATTAGGTCTTACTTTAATAAGAGTTTGATAAAGATATCAAACACTAACATTGTGGAAAATATATTTTATCCAAAAACGTGTTGCAGTCCTCAGTTGCACATGTCTCTGCCTTTGTTTTTTAAATCGAGATATCCTGGCAACAGGCTTAGTGATCATTTAAAAACTGATATTAACACTAATCATAATGTGGTTATTTTGTGCTACCCAACAGTATACCATACTTGCATCCGGTTTTTGGGGTATTTAAAAAGTAGAGCTGTCTTTGGGCAAGTAACATTTTGAAGCTGAAACACTGAAAGTTGTGATCTATTATATGATTAACCTATAACACCTGCTAATGTCACTCTGTTTGTGTGTAGGTGAGGTTAGTGAAAATGATGCCGACTACTACCAGGAAGAGAAAGCTCCCCTCTCTGGATTCTGACAGGTGAGTTGTGACCGGCTCAAAATTTACTGTACATGTGGTGCTTTGATGCGCTCAGATGTAACAAATAGGGCTCAATACTTTTTTGGTACAAACAGAAATGTGTCCATACCAGAGAATATGGAAAACTATCAATTACCAAAGGCTGGTATTGAATAATTAGTCTTAGTTTGCTCATTCTTTGATGCTTATTCTCAGATAGGCCCTGATTTAAGTCAACTTTAGACTCTTTTATTTAAAGGCCAAGCTCCTACAGCTGCCTATAAGGTATAACTTTGGCATTGTTGCCAAAATTCAGGTATCATATATAAAGGGATCATTTTCATTTTTTCTTTATTTTCCTAAATTATGTTTTTAATTGTGCGCTCAAAACGAATAAACCAAAACCAGTTTGATTGATATTCACCTAAGAATGGCATTTATCTGTTTTTGCAAATGAACTCAAACAATACTCAACCCTAACAGGTTGCCATTAGTGATGTACTGTGTATCCTCGTGTGCTTAATACAGTTTTTATGTTGCACATTTTAACTGTTTATTTTCCTTAAAGGGATATTTTGGATTTTTTGTAGTGGGGTTGTGTGAGGTACTTATCCATCAGTCAGTGTATTACCTACGGTAGATGGCGGTCAGCATGCTGCCAGTTTGGAGAATCAGACCAGAGTACACGGCACGGAAGCTAAGATATGTCCTGCTGTGGACGGGGACAGCAGTAAAACATTTTTTAGCCACCTAAAAAAGGTTTATATCAGTTTAAGCGTACGCTATAATTAGAACATTTTCACCGCTTTACCATGCCATCAGACAGGCCTTTCCTTTGGCACTACTACTTCTCAACCATACAACTTCGGTATTCCTATGCATGCAGCGCACTGTATTACGCTGCAGATCAGCTGTTTGAATCAGCATTATGACAGCAACGACGAAATGCCGTTCACTGTGGAGACAAGAGGATACCTTTATGAACCAGAGTATACAGAAGAAGAACTTTTGCAGATGGAGACTGAACGGGCTTCTGTGTAGGAATACAGAAGTTCTACGGTTGAGAAAATGTAGTGCCAAAGGAAAAGGCTGTCTGACGGCAAAGTAAAGCAATGGAAATGTTCTAATTATAGCGTACACTTAAACTGATATGTTTTTAGGTGAGCC